>PVIJ01007264.1:0-84085 GCA_004024925.1 Scalopus aquaticus | reverse complement strand
CTGTCCTTGTTCCACTGCATTTTCTTTGCTCCTTTGTCAAAGATTAGTTGTTCATAGATATGTGGCTTTAATTCGGGGTATTCTATTCGGTTCCATTGGTCTTTCTGTCTGTTTTTGTTCCAGTACCATGCTGTTTTAATTATTATGGCTTTGTAATATAGTTTGAAATCAGGGAGTGAAATTCCTCCGTTTTCTTATGCTGGAAATGATGTGGAGAAAAAGGAACTCTTCTACACTGCTGGTGGGAATGTGAACTGGTCCAACCACTATGGAAGGCTGTATGGCGATTCCTCAGACTGCTAAACATGGAGCTTCCACATGACCCAGCAATCCCGAAAGGATACATGCACCCGTATGTTCATTGCAGCACTGTTCACAATAGCAAAGGTATGGAAGCAACCCAGATGTCCACAAATAGATGATTGGAGCCAGAAGATGTGGTACATACACACAATGGAATACTATTCAGCATGGAAAGAAGATAAACACATGCAATTTGCAGCGACATGGATGGAATTAGAGGGGATCATACTCAGTGAAATAAGCCAGAAAGAAAGAGAAAAATATCGAATGGTTTCACTTATAACAGGACTATAGGGAGGTCGGGTGGGAGAGAGACAATCAGTGGGGGGTGGGGAGGGGGGGAGGAGGGAGCCAGAGGGAGGGAAGGGAAAGGGCACAAAATGGAATAGAAAAGAACACAAGGGACCATGGAGATGGATCACGGGTGAATTGGTGGTGGGCTACCCAAGGGGAATGCAAAATGTAAAAGACATAAATAACAATAAAAATATATATTATATAAAAAAAGGGAAGAAAATTATTTGCCATACATTTAAAATTAAAAAACATTAAACCCCTGTAAAAAAATAAATTAAAAAAATAAAATAAAATGTAGAGTTAAGTATAAATGATTTTTCTCAATCTGTTTACATTTGAGTTCTTCTAGAAGTGGGCCCTGAGGCACAGATTTGAGAATAAGTGTTTCATTTGGAATGTCAGGAAACACAGAGAAGAATGAGTGAGGAAAGGAAGTCGGCCCATACAGATTGGGTTGTTAAGCCAGTTACCAGCAGGGCGACTGGAGTTGATCGCACAGGGATATTTTGACAAACTGTGCAACATGCTCTGTTGGGCACCCAGTGCCCACCAATCACTGGTCAAAATGGCAAGAGCAGGTTATTCAGGCTTGTCTCCAGCCTCCAACTAGGGTAGAGCCCATTTGGCTTGTTTGGGTTGTAGAACTCAGCAATGATGTCTGGAGCAACAGGGCACATTGTTGGAATTAAGGTCAGAGGGATAGCAACAGTCACCTACAGGGTATGCTGCAGGCGGTGTAAGACACTGGATGTGAGCACCAAGCCATTCTTTGTTGTTGCTGTTGTTGTTTTTGATTATGTGAACCAAATTAAAATATTTTTGTTTATTTATATTTTTTATTAATATCTTTTACATTAAAGATTTTATAGATATATAGCTTACTAGCTTAAGTTAGATGATAGACAGATAAGGTAGGTGGGCGGGTAGGTAGGTAGGTAGATACAGAGATAGATGCAGAGTACAAACTGACTCCCAGCTCCAAATTAGATAATTCTGGGAAATGAAAAAGGATAAAGGCAGAACTAGGTAAATCCATGCCAAACTCAGCACCACTTACTGATAGAGGAAAAATGAAAAGTTCCTCTTTTTACACAAGATTAATGACAGCTACAACAGAATAGAATGCCAGGTTTTTATGCCATCCACATTGTCACACAAAACAAAAATAGATTAACACAAAGAAAAAGCAAAAGAATAAAACCATGTGAAATGTTTCTATTGTAACTCTAACTACATGTGAGCTAACTGCTGCATTGAAATGCAAAAGTTGTCACTGTATGGTTTTTAATTCCTATACATGCCTGAGAAAGAAGCCCAAGTCAAAGTTTTAAAATAAATATGCCTAAATGTAATGCCAGGTCACAGTGATGATGTTTTCTACTAACGCAAATTTTACAGTAATGCAAAGTTTACAGTCATTGACTGTGTGTTTATTTGTGGGATTTGCGAAGTTTTCATGATTTGATATGAAATGCTACCTTAGTTGAAGATAACATAAAATGTATAAAATACCACTACAATGAGGACATTAACAAAAATCTAGTTAATGAGTGTCATTAATTCAGGATATGTAAAAGGTGGCTAATACAAAAGAAAACCTAAAATAGCCTGAGATCTTAAAACTCATATAATAGAACTTTATCCCAAATTTGGCATTCACATCACATTAGCAGTGCTGTGAATATGAAACACTAATTAAAAATAATTTCTGATCAATCATGCTAGAAGATAAAACCTTTCTTTGATTTAATATTTTAAATCCATTCTTGCTATAGAGAAACATTATAAAATAAGTGATCAGAGTGTAAAGAAAATGGAGAAAAAGTAAAAGAATATGTATGGCAACTAATTAATAAAAATGTGATTTTTTTTCTGGATTTTTGTGATATTTGTGGTGGTGTGTATGAGGCTTTACAAATGAAAAAATTCCCATATTTTCATTTCTCACTCTAGATAAATATTATTTGTTAATTTTGTATGTTTGTAATTTTGTTTGTTGTATTTGTATTGTAAGTTTGTAATTTTGTATGTTTTTTCCCTAAAGAGAACTCCCCAAAAGCTTCAGCCCCACAAAATCCAGACCCAACTGAATGCATGGTCATTTGTGATTTTGATATAGTGCCAGATTTCCTGCTACAAAGGATGTGCCAACTCAAATTTCCACCAGCACTTATAAATGTGTTTGCTTCCTCAAAACAGTTTTGAGAAAGAATAGCTGTAAGGAGAGTACCGCAGATACTGGGTGTATCTATTTAACCACTCTTCTCCCAGCTCTTCTGCTGGCTGCCTTCTTGTCATTCAAATCTTGCAAATTCTCCTGCTCAAGATGACTTTTCCTGAGTACATCAATGAAGGCAAAACTCCACCTATCACCACTATCAGAAATCAGCACCTTAATCATTTGCCTCACACCATTTGTCAACATCTAAAATTTTCTTGTATCTTTTTACATTTAAATATTTATTGGCTATAGCTCTCTCTGCCTCACCTCACGCCCCCCACCCCCCCGACACAATATAGTGTATACTCCTATAACTGCTTTTTTTCTTTGCTGAATCCCTGCCTCATAGATTAGTGTCAATCAATGATTGATGGACAAATCCATGGGAAATAAGACTGGAAGAAAACATATGAGTGTTTTTGTTTTTTTTCTCCCAAACGACTGCCTCTGGAAAGTGAAGTTGTGATTTTTGTCTCCTGTTTTGTGTTTGTATGACTCTTCACACTTTCGGTACCTACGTAATCAGCAAGAATAACGTAAAAAGTAAATCCTCCTCAGTGTTCATGGTGCAACCCAAGGACATGTAACCCTACCAGAACCTTGAGTAGGGAACCCATCACAGGTAATGGGGACTTTCACAGCATTCTACACCTTCATAGCACTCACCATATTCTTCCTCTTCACACATTCAGTAGTATAAGGTATGCACTTTCATATCTATCCGTCTACACAAATTCTAGCAGCGTGTTTGGAACACTGAATATTCTATCAATGTTTCTTGAAGGTGTTCATGTATTTATGTTAAAATAAAACACACATACAAAATACACAGAGCAATTTAAATTATTATAAAACAAAAACCCATGTACCCATTAGCCTCCTTAACAAATAGAACATTGCCAGAACACCAGAAGTTCTCTGCATGTTCATTGTTAATTACCATCCTTTTGTTCCTTCTTAAATATACCAACATTCTGAATTATGTGGTAATCACTTCCTTGCGCTTATGATCTTAGAATAATCCCTAAACAAAATCATTTCAAATTGGCAATTATTGGACCTTACATAATTGGGCTTCTTTTTGGACAACATTATGTTTGTGAGATGTATCCATGTTGAAATACATAGCTGCAGTTTATTCATTTGTAATGCTATATACTATTCAATTAAATTGTTTATTCATCTCATTGTGGTTGACATTTTGGTTGTAGATTATTTGGAGCTGCTATGTGTAATAGTAATAATGCCTATGACTATTCTTTTATGTAGCTGTGTACATTTTCGGTGGCTCTATAACTAGGAGTAGATTTGCCAGGAAATAGGGTTATGCTCATGTTCAACTTTAGTAGATACTGCCAAACTACTTTCCAACATGTATGTAAGAATTTATACTTCCACCAGTCACACAAGAGAGTCTCCATTTTTCAATAACCTTAGCTGTATCAATCATTTTAGTTTAATGACTAAACTAGTTATTCTGACAGATACATGATGGGGTTTCCTGGTGTTAATTCACAGTATCTTGAGGACTTGTTCCATGTGAACATCACCCATTTCCTGGAGTGTCAAATGCCTATTTAAGAGTCTTGCAAAAGTGAACTTCAACCTAAAAATATAAAAACTCTATTTCCCTAATCTCAATCACAGATTAAAAAAAAAATCCAGCTAAAATTACAGTTTAACATTGCAAGTGGGTTCTTGGAACTGCAACCTTAAGTGAAACAACATATATTGAAAGCAGGTCCTTGAATAAAGTGATTTCATTGGTCCAACACCAACCACAGGGATTGCTTTTTTCTCGTTAATGTTATAATTAAACAAGGTTGAGGAATTATATTATTCTAGGTCCTACTTTATATAATTTTGAGAAAACAATAAAATTATGGAAAACAAGGGAATTTAAGAATAGAAAATTCTATCTTAAGTATCCACCAGAGAGAAAAATTTTAAATGAATTAATTATCTTGTGACTAATATAATGAAAAAAAGCACACAATTAACTGTAAAAAGTAAAAGGAAGTATCTTTGTAACTAAGGCAGAGATTGTTAGAAAACACAAAAATAATAGAACTGAAAATCATTTCCAAATACTGTTTTTTCAGAAACCCAATAAACTATGAAATCATTAGCTATCTTAAGAAAAAAGGGGAAAAGTACAAATATACAATGTAAAAATAAGGGTCAAACACAGGAAGTTTAAAGAATCATAAGAAAGCCTTTGTATAATTTTATACAAATAAAGTTAAAATATGTATTCAACAAATAATTTTATAGAAAAAATTTTTAAGCTTACTCCAGATTAAATAATCATAAAAGATAAACTTATATAGAAAAAAAATAAAAACATTTTTCAAAGAAACAACCTCATTGACACCAGAACTAAAGAATATACGTCAAATTCTGAAGAATTCTGGTGCTATGAAATTACTCTGAGCATTTGGGAAAAAAGAAAATTTCTAAAATCTTTTACTGATATTTGACAAAGAATAGAAGAAAAACAAAGCCATCAAACAAAAACTCAATAAAATAACAGAAAAAAACAAATCGCACAATTTAGAGGAAAATACAGTATAATAGAGTGGAGTTAAATCCCAAGTATGCAATACTAACTCAATTTCAGGAAATTAATTTGTGTAATATAGAGATATCTATAGCTATAGAGATTTATAGATAGCTATATATCTATATCTATCTATCTATTGTGTCATAATTTAAACTCATTTGCAAGGTGGACATAAGAAAAACTTTAAATGGTTACCAAAGATCACAAAAGACTTGAAATCTGATCAATTTATGAAATTGACTCAGCATCATAACAATCTAAATTCTCCCTATATGAACATCTGAATGTAGTAGAATCCTAGTAAGTACACTAATGAGTTTTGAAATGTATCTAGCTGTTTTTAAGATGCATGCAAAAAAGCAAAAGCCCAAGAAACGCCATGACAACTCTGGAAAACAGTTATGATGGGGGCCTCCCTGGTGGTGCAATGAGTTAAGTTGCAGCACTATGAAGCTATCCAGAGCCACTGCAGCGCGAGTTTGATCCGCAGTCAAGGAGATTCCCACATGGCACAGCCTACCTCTCCTGCCTGGCCCACTGCTCCCCTCAGCAATGTACTTCAGTGGATCTGTCTGTTCTGCTCCCCACTCTATCTCTGGTGAATCCTCTCACCACCCCGCACCTCTGGTATACACTCCAGCTTGTATACATAAATAAATAAATCTTAAAAAAAACAGTTATGATGAAAATAGCCATACCAGACATTAAAATACATTAGAAGCCTAAGTACAATAGATATATAAATTACAATAGATAAGCAGAATAGTGATGCAGAAAATAACTTCAGGAAAAGATCCAAACACATGCAGAAATTTAGCAGTGACATTTCACATCAGTAAGGAAAAAGACAGGTGATTCAGTAAGAGGTACTAAGAACTAGGCAGCCAACTGGAAAAAAACAATAAAGTTAGGACCATATCCCTGCCCCTCCTCCATTCATGAGATTAAATGCCAAATGGATCAGTGATTTCGTTATAAAAAAAATCAAATCATGGTACTAAAGAAAAAAAAAGAAAATTCCTTTATAACTTTGAGGTAAGTATAGCTTTTCTGTGATTCAAAACCTATTAGTCATAAAGAAAAGATTCCTATTTGACTGCATAAAAATGTAAGTATATCCAAAATAATAAAAGTCAAAACACAAGTGATAAAGCGAAAAAAAAATGCAAATGATGAAGTGAGGAAAAAGTTGGATCTCAAAAAGTGAAGGGTACATTGCCTTAATATAAATATTTCCCATAAGGAAAAACCCAGTCAAAAAGTTGGGGAGAAGATATGGAGTTCTCAGAGTAGGAAATCTCAAAAAGTTCTTGACCAGAAAAGTCCAACACACCTATTAAAAAGAAAAATGAAAAATAAAATTCTGCCGGTATGTCAAAGTCCTGACTTTGGCCAATTTGATAAGTGAACTCATTTTGGCCAGACTGTGGGGAAAGCAGCAGTCCCGTGCACTTCTGTGGGAGGGACACCTGGAAAATCCCTGTAAATGGTAATTTGGAAATACCTGTGAAAATTACACATGCATATTCCCTTTCACCCAGCAACCTTACTGCTGAGAATATAACCTAAAGATATATTTGCACATTTATGGACAATCTTACTTGATGTGGTATTGCAACACTTCTTGCTACAGTAAAAAATTACCAAAAAATCAAATATTCATCAAAGAGGGAATACTGTAGCACACAGCAGTGATTTCACAAGATTATGCAACCATAAGAAAAGACTGATGAAGATCTTTGTATTGATATGGAAACATTTCCAAAATATCAATAGAGGGGTGCCACTGACCTATTAAGACCAAGACTAAAAATTTTACCAAGAAACCAAATGTGCTAAAAGTGGGAAATTTTGGATGTATAGGCATTGGTGGAATACTTAAGCCTAGCTCCTTTTCCCTCAAAAGATGTGGAAATTAGAAAACAAAGTCATGTTTATGTGTATTGCATTGAAAAATACAAAAACACTAGGTCAGAAAGACAGAGGTATCCCCAGGTAAATCACAGCATTATTCATCATAACACAGAGTTGGAAACAAACCTCAATGACCACTGACAAATGAGTGAATAACGAAGATGTCATGTGTATTCACAACGAAGTACTACCCAGCTAGATAGACAAAATAGACTCTTGCCATTTACAACAGCCTGTATGGACTTAGAGGGAATTCTGCTTAGTGATATAAGTTAAGAGAAAGACAAATATTGTATGATTTCACTCATATGTGTTACATAGAAAAATGAAACAGAAGAAAGAGATAAATAAGACAAAAGTAAACTTTTAAACTGAGACCACATTAGTGGTTACCTGAAGGGAAAGGGGAAGGGCGGTGGGTAAATTAGGTTAAAGGGGTCATTTGTACAGTGGACTGAATTGGCTTTCTAGTGGCGGACTCAGTGAAGTATACGCAAATGTTAATGTACAATTATACACAACTGGAAACTATATAAGATGATAATGCAATGTTACTTCAATAAAAGTGATCTATTCATTTAAAAATAGCTTTAAGAATGAAAAAGAAAATGAAACCTCTGGAAGTCTACACAAATATTTCCTGCCTGTTTTATCTTTGGTGGGGGTGTGGAGCTGGGTAGATGGAGAGATGAGATTGAAGATGACTATTTCATTCTATGCATACTTTAAAATTTTGACTTATATGAATTTGATAGCTATTCAAACATTAAACAAGCAAGTAAATAAACAACAAGTCAGTCAAAGGGGAAAAAAACCTAACTTGTGGGGAGAGAAAATGTTCTTTTCCTAAGTAGAGAGCAAAGTGTCTAGTTAATTTAAGAAGCTGAATGGTTGGGGGCCTCCCTGGTGGCGCAGCGGTTGAGCGCTGCGCTGTGGAGCTGTAGGCAGCAGTGACGCGAGTTCGACGCCCAGCCAGGGAGAATTCCACATGGCGCGGCAGACCTCTCCTGCCTTGCCCGCTGCTCCCCTCAGCAGTGTATTTCTGATCTGCCTGTTCTGCTACTCGCTCTGCCTCTGGTGAACTCTCTCGCCGCCCCACGCTTCTGGCCTGTACCCCAGCTTGTATGTATAAATAAAAAATAAATCTTTAAAAAAAAAAAGAAATTGAATGGTTGGAAACTTCCTTGCAAAATGTATTTTTTCATAAGCTCTGCCAACTAGCTTTGGGATAATGAATGCAATACAATGTACTTTCCTTCCAGAGGAGAATAAAAACTTTTAGGCACAGTGCCCTGGTCACAGAGAACAAGTCTGAGCCATACTTAAATTTCTGAATTGACCAGACAGTTTCAACAGAAGCTCATAAACCTACTGTGTGAAAGAAAATAGATTGTAATCCAATTGAATCAGCCTGTAGCAACTCCATATTCATCTCAGTTTGATAATGCAATGTGTAGGCACAGAGTTTATTCATTGTCAGACCATTTGCATAATTGTGTAAGACTGTACATTTTGTGACTTAGAAAAATTCTCTATATAAAATTCAGGCTTATTTGAAAATTCGTATTTTTTCCAATTTTTTTTTTACTATTTTTGGTCAGGAGATGGGGAGGGAATAGAAATAATAGTAGATTCTAGGGCAATGCATGTGCGAGTTGTGTATGTAATCATGGGGGTGCATTCTGTTGTTGAACAAGGAGTGTCAATAGTGTCAGTATCAGACTGAAGGCAAGAGAAGATCAATAGTGAGAGATGGGGGCAGAGGTGGGGAGTGTGTGTGTGTGTGTGTGTGTGTGTGTGTGTGTGTGTGTGAGAGAGAGAGAGAGAGAGAGAGAGAGAGAGAGAGAGAATGTGTGTGTGTGTGAGAGAGAGAGAGAATGAGAGAGAGAGAGAGAGAGAGAGAAAGAGAGAGATATCATCTGGAAATACAGTCACAGATATACGGAGATATCGGAGCACTGGGGCAGGGAGGGGGGGTGGGAGTTAAGGGTTAAATAGAAATGGGTAAAATAGAATCCCTGCCTCCAAGAAGAGGTGGCGCTCATCCACTTCCAAAAAGAACTATTGTCATAATCTGAGCATGGTCTATCTTGATCGCCCTAATGGCACAGAATGGAAGATGCCAGCCTTGGAATCGAATGACTAGTGTGAGACAGACAGAGCTTTAGGTGGAAAGATTATAAGTTCACAAAAATTATTCATCATGAAAAAAATTGATAAAATAGATTTCATTATAACTGAACAGTACTGCTCTTCAAAAATAATTGGAAAATTGCAAATCACAGTTCATAATATATGTAGCAGCCAACATCTGACATATAGCAGCAGGCTCTGCTAAGAGGCAAGTAAATAGAGAATGGGCAAAGAGATGAAGGAGCAGGCAGTATCTGGAGATAAGCAATCAGTCCCAGCAAATCTATAAGTTGCTAGAGCTTGGGCACAAATTCCTCTTTAGAATTCTGTTCCCAATATGGGATGGAGTGTGAATGTACAGGTCAAAGCAGTGTGTGTGCCAGCTCTAAAGGGACAGATATACTAAACAGATGTACTAGAAATGCAGGCAGGAGGACACAAAGAAATTAGTTATCTATCCCCAAATGTACCTTGCATAATATACAAAAATTCTCAAAGAGAATCATACCTAAAATATAAACTAAAACTATGAAACTACTGGAAAATAAGTAGGAGAAAAATCTTCATAATCCTGAGGCAAACATAAATTCATAAGTTCACAAAAAATTATTCATCATGAAAAAAATTTGATAAAATGGATTTCATTATAACGGAACAGTACTGCTCCTCAAAAACAATTGGAAAGCTGCAAACCATAGTTCATAATATATTAAGTTCATATATATTTAAGAAATGAATTGCATTCAGAATATATAAATTCTTACAACTCATTGAAAAGAAGACAATACAATAAAAAAATTGTAAAACTGGAACTAAACCTTCAGAAGACAATATATATCAATGACCAATGAGCACTGGAAGAGATGCTCAACATTAGTCACCAGGGAAAGGCAATATAAAACACAGTAAGATACCATTATATACCCACAGAAACAGTGACAATTTTGAGACCACTGAGGTTTAGTTTGTGCGTGTATGCGAGTGTGTTCTTAAAGGATAGTACATTGTATTGCATTCATTATTCCATAGCTAGTTGACAGAGGCTAGGAGCTATTAAGGGGATTTAATGATAAAGTTAATTTAAAGTTCATATAGACGAGTGTCCAAAAACAGCCAATTTAAAAAATAGTTAAGGGGAACTGCCTTACCATTATATTAAACTTATCACAAAGCTACAGTAATCAAAATAATATGGCATTGGTACAAGAAATCTAAGAGTGGAATAGAATCAAATATTCCAGAAACAGATACAAGCATATATATAATATATATTAGATATATATTAAATAGATATATATTAGATATATATATCATATATATATATTAGATATATATATATCTAATATATATGGAAACTTTTAAATGAAAAGGAAAAATACCAATGGGGCAAGAAAAGGAACAGGTATTAAATAAATGTTTCTAGTAAATCAGTTCCAGCCAATGGATTTTTAATAAAGTTAGATTCCCTCTCTCATAGCATTTTTAAAATTCCAAATGGATGCATTATGTAAGTGTAAATAATAATAATTCTTAGAGAAAAATCAAGGTAAGATTTGTATAACCTTGGGATAAGAAGAACTTTCTCTAGCAAAACAGAAAACTCAGGAGACAATGTGGGTAGAAATATATTTGACAATTTAAAGTTTAATTACTCCCCATAGCATGTACCAAGCTAAAAGTCAAAGAAAAAGTAGGAAAAAAGCTTGCAACAAATAAATCAATCAAATATTTAGTCTCCGTATACTCAAGGTTTACAAATTGAACACATAACTTAGACCAGTAGAAAATTAAGGAATATAAGAACCTGTTAGAAAAAACATTTGAAAAGATATCTTGAAAAAATATGTAGGAAAAAAGCAAAAATGAGTGGAATTTTCACTCCAAAAATAAAAGCTACTAAAATCATCCCTCCTAGTGCATATGTAGGGAAATACGCACATTCAAATACAATGACTGAATTGTCACAATCTTTCTGAATAAAAGCTAGCAATTTTCAGCAAATTAAAAATGTATATATTGATATATTCACAGCCAAACCCATTAATGAAGACAACCCATTTTCATTCAGAACATAGCATATAAAATAGCAGTATATTAGAAAGCTTATTGCAACCTTATTTGTGAAGTGAAAATAAATCAGAATAATTTTGACTATCCATTGACAGATTGAATAATTATAATAATCTATGACATAAAATATTATTAAATTACTCAGAGTAATGAGCTATAGTTTCTGACTGACTTGGGGATGAGCCACATGAAAGCAATGGTCATTTATTGCACATTGACAAACAGTACCTGAATCTCATTTGAGGTCCTACCATTTCCATTTTAATCGATCTCCTTATGGGGGTCCCCGCCCCATCAAAAACAATAGAGCAGAATGGCAAGATACTGAGTTCAAGAATACAATGTACAATCAAACCCAATCAAATGTCATCAGATGCTTTTTCAGAGAATGCTAGTAGTGCTGGGATTACAGAATCCAGGACTTCCTGCAAACTTGACCTCAGGGTGTGTGCCCCCACTAGCCACCAGGATGAAGTGCTAGAAGGAGAGTAGAGTCAGGCTGAGAGGTGAGGTGGAAATGAATCCTGAAAACCTCATTTGGCCACACCTGGAGTTCTGTGAGCTGTTTATCCAAATGAATTTGGGTTGGGTTTCTATAATTTGGAAAATAATATCCTTATTGACACATTTACATATTTTGGTAATATGAACATAGAGAAAGATGGGGATAACAGAATGGAAGTCTAGACTAAGGTAGAAATTGGGGGAAATGAGAGAGGAGGATTAAATTATTGCTAATTATATAATTAGAATAAAACTATTTTATAAAATATTACTATGATACAATTACTAATATCCTTTTGGATTTCATTTGCTATTGTATTACTAGCATGTATTAACCTGCACTCTTTTAAGTTACAAAAAAAAAGTCTTAGAAAAGACAGTGCTTTGACTGTTGATCTTAAAAATCTATGTATCTGCTTTTTTCAAATGGAATGTGAAATCCAAGTGCATTTTTGGAAAGTCAAACATGAGTTTTATTTTTCTTTCTCTCTCTTGAGCTCTTTTTCTTACTTAAAATGAGAAAACATATTACAGGTAAAGTTGGTTTTGGACAGCATTAGAATATTCTAGTAATTGTTTTTCCTAATTGTTTTCCTCCATGGTTCTCACTGAATGCATAGAAGATGCATGAAGTTAGCAGATTACAGCATGTGTGAGGAAGCTGGGGGTTTCAAGAGAATGGAGTAAGAGACAGGTCATGGTAGTAGTTTAAATTGAGGAAGTAGGTACATATTAGATGACCTAACTTGATGGGGATCTCAAAGATTTACACAATTCATGGACATGGTGGGACTGATAACTCTGGTGGTCTTGTAGAGGATGAACCTGGACCAAAAAAATCTAAATGCCCTGATATATGGACTTGAAATCCCTTCTCCTGGTACATTCAATTTTGTTTTAATTCCAAAATGACATAAGGGTTAATTTTAAAACAGTTCCACATGCCAGCAAACTCTGCTGTGATTCAAATCATTTAATGTTTTTATGTAAAAAAATGAAGATTTTTTAATACCAAATATAAATTGTTAAAAGCATATGTTTCTGCCTAAATAGAAAGATGTTATCACAGACTTAATTGTTAGTGCTTCCTCTCCTGCACTTAAATGTTCTGTCCTCTCTTTTCTCAATTTGCAAGTGCAAATGTTATTAGGAAACAAAACTTCAAAAGCTTCACAATTAAGTTCCATTTATTTATCAGTCATATATAGGTAATGTTGCCCTGTGCTTCAAAGTTCCAGCTACCAAACGGAGACATTAATTTTCCATAAGACTAAATGATTAATATCTAATATAGCCTGGGTCTCTTTAGGATCCATAGTGGAAATTTTTCTTGCAAAACCAGTATCTGGTTTTCTTCTCCTTCTAGACATACAAAAATTCCACTTTCTAGCTCTATTATAGTCTCATGGGGCCATCTGACTGCTTGTTGCCTATAGACTAAAGTAATAACAGGGGATGTGTTCCTTCCTGGCAAAAGCATGAAAGAGCAGGTATGAGATCTCCAAGTATGTTTTCTCAGATATCACAATCAAGAAGGCCATGATGCATGTGGAGAAGCTCCAAGATGGTGGAGCACCCAGTAGCCCAGACCCCTGGGTAACTGGATGAGGAATAGAGCACACCTTCCCACTCACCTGCCTCATCCCACCGCATTGCAAGCAAGTCCATCAGCAAGAAAGCAAACTTGGAATGCCAGCTTACTTCCGGTTACTTGAAAGAGCCCTTTGATGTCAAGGAGGTCTTACCTGAGACCTCCAGGTCTCATCTGCTAGTGCAACAGCATTCCTGGCTGATCCTGTCTAATACCATTTCAAAGATCCCTGTGAGAATACAGTGACTATCAGGTACCCTCCCCGCAGCTAGCTGCCTATTAAACAATATATTTTTTTAAAGATTTATTTTTTATTTATACATACAAGCTGGGGTACAGGCCAGAGGCGTGGTGTGGCGAAAGGGCTCACCAGAGACAGAGCGGGTAGCAGAACAGGCAGATCAGAAATACACTGCTGAGGGGAGCAGCGGGCAAGGCAGGAGAGGTCTGCCGCACCATGTGGGATTCTCCCCGGCTGGGTGTGGAACTCGCATCGATGCTGCTGACAGCTCCACAGCGCAGCACTTAACCGCTGCGCCACCAGGGAGGCCCCTATTAAACAATATTTTAAATAAAGAATATGAGTAAGTTTCTCCATGAGTCCCTCACCACCAGAGATGGATATTAAAGATTAAGGGATATTTAATTCCTTCCAAGTATACAAAAAGTTTGTGTGTGTAAATACCATTGTTTGTATTACAATGGTTTAGAACTTACTTAATTTGACAACTGAGTTGGTGAGTTGATATAGGAAAATCAGTTGAAAAATTCCTAAATTGCTCGCTCAAATAAGACTTGGTCTGTTCAACCATCAACTCTTAGTAAACTAAAGAGCAGCTTACTCCAGAGGCAAGAAGGAGACAGCTATGGCTGCTTTTGAACAGCAGAAGATAAAGAGTGGTGGAGTGTGTCTGCTTTATGCAGAGCTTGAGGTTGTGCAGTAAAAATGAGAATCTTTGGCATTCTCATATATTAACTTCAGAGAAAGTAAGTTACTTTCTATTTCTTAGGGAGAAAAGAAAAATATTATCAAGAGTCATCCAGAAAGACCTCCTTAGCACGAAAGAGCTTACTTAAGAAACTGTACTGATGAGAGAAATAAAAAAGTACCAAAACCCTTCAAACAATTAAACATTGAGGAGTTAAAGTGTTTAGTGCAGGGTTTTTTCAATTTAGCAAACCAAACCCCAAATATTTAAATCATAATTTTTTAATTGTTCATTAAATAGACCAATCATTCACAATGTCTTTTCAGTGCAGCACTGGAAACTGAGGCTAGTTCCTGGCTAATATGGAAAGATAACATCAGTCTTCCCCCACTGGCCTCATTTGCTTTGCTTCCCTCTTTGGCTCACACTGCACCCTCCCTTGCAGCTTCGCCCTGTGCTGCCCCATCTCTCCTTTGGAGCTCCTACTTCTGTTTACTTCTGCTTTGGGCTTCACTCTACTGCCTAACAGAGAATGGAATAACTCTTGGCTGATCAGGGCAAGACAGAGCTTCCTATTCGTACTATCCTTCCTGCCACCTACTGAAATACGACCTTGGCTAGGCTGCTTGTCCACGTCAGAGGTGATAGCTTGTTGAGCTAAGAAGATTACTATTTCCTAAAACAGGAGCACAAGGATATGAGAGATCTTTCACATTCAGCTGCAGAATATGGGTGTTCCTTCAGTGTGTATTGCCCTAAGATGTACCAGATACAATTCTCCTTACCTACTAGCTTAAGCCATAGAACAGAAGTAGAATGTTCCTAGAGTAATGGAGTGATGAAATGAAGATGTTTACTACAGGGACTGAAATTTATCTTTGGAAGGACTTTCATATGGTATATGAAACAACTTTTAACTATGGTTATTTAAAAGTCCATGTCTGCTAGCCTCAAGTTCTGAATCATCTTTGAGTACGCTTCTAAGGTCTACCTTTTTCCCTAATAGTTATTAACGAAATGGTGTTGCCTCTTCTTAAGTCAGGTCAAATTTTATTCCAGATATTGGTATTATTTTTTTCCAACTGGTTATTAGCCTTATCTCGTAAAATTGTCTTATCAAGTAAATTTTATTCTAGACATGGCATACAAAAGTACGATAGTGTTTCCAGATGGATGATATTACCTCCCCTAGATCGGATTCAACTTTTCCTCTGATAGACAGGTAAGTAGGTCATATGTCACCGTGATTTGGTTTACCTAAGAGCTGGGCTACAGTTCTAGGACGTCCTAGTCTGCTTCCAGCGCATCACTGTTCCGAGGGTCTGGTCTTCAGGGACTTCTATTGACAGACTGGTGTTTTGAGTCTTTGGCCCTGAAATTCTGCACATGATTAAATTCACGCATCCTCTCACTGAGGTAATCATTCATGAGAATGAAAATTTCACTCTGCTTTCCAGTTCAGCCTCCCACGAAGTTTCAAAATTAAATAAATATCTTGTGTAGGCAACTGACCATATGTTTGAGACCTTTAAATTCTCCAAGAATGTCACAGTAACCCTCAACAACTGCTAAAAGTTTTATTAGTCCAATATTCAGCTTCTACATCATAACATATATTTGCAATAAAAAATAAAATCTGCCAACCCATTAAAAATTGAATAGCTGATCCTAGGTTTACTTTTTCTTTGACTTTTTTGAAATAGCAGATATTTTGTTTTCTTCCCAGATCTCTGGTGTTTTGGCTTTTCTAAATATAGTCCTCTTTTTTCCCCCATCCTTTCTTAAATGTTTGGTATTCCTATCCCTATTACTTAGCAGAGTACTTGTCACCTGTGGGCATTTGAGATAGATATATATACATACACGCACACACACATATCTGCGTGTGTATATATAGACATATGTGTATATATAGACATGCATGTGTATATATGTCTTTGACTGGAGGAGTTATTTCCAGTTTTAAAAAGTGAAGACAGGACATGAGACTAGCAATGAGTACAATTAAGTGGCATAACCCTGAGATAAGACTAGAAAGAGGCAGACTAATATTCAAATTACACTACCCCTTTTCGAGAGTGATATAATGAATAAAGAATAGAATCAGTGCCTGAGGAAGACGGGTGGCATATTAAGAGAGTCTAGTAGAGGGGTGAAGAATGCCACAAACTGGTGCCTCCCTGGTGGTGCAAGGGAGCACTATGAAGCTATCCAGAGCCGCTGCAGCACGAGTTCAATCCCCGGCCAGGGAGCTTCCCACATGGCGCAGCAGACCTCTCCTGCCTCACCTGCTGCCCTCCTCAGCAGCGTACTTCGGTAGATCTGCCTGTTCTGCTCCCTACTCTTACTCTGGTGACTTCTCTCACCACCCCACACCTCTGGCCTAGACCCCAGCTTATACGCATAAATTTAAAAAATCTTTTAAAAAGAAAAAAGAATGCCATTAAATAAATTCTAATTTACTTCTACCTACTTCAGTGATATTAAATTTGTTAACTCCAGAGTATTTATAATTAGCAAAGACTAGTAGTCGCAGATGAGAATTTTAAAATGTTTGTGTTCGATTCACCAATTAATAACTTGTGCATGGAGTTTAAAAGTATGCAGCTGGAAAAAATGCTTAATTTTGTTTATTCCAGAATACTCTAAAACTTTTAATTTAAAAACTATCCTTTTCATTAGCATCTATTTCCTTATCAAGTGTATATACCATTGTTTTAAGGGTGTTCAAGATGTAGTTAAAAGAAGTCAGCTATATTGAAACTATTCACCACTAACTCTTGGTACCTTGGATAATGCCGTGCTATACCAAAATAAAATAGTTCCTAAACATGTAACAGACTGTGGAAGGGGTGCTGCCCCAGAATCACAGACAATACAGGCCTAAAATTAGAACTGCTAGCTCAAAGAGAAAAAAATTAAAACTGCTAGCTCAAAGAGAAAAAAAAAAAGATAATATTCAAGGCCTCCCTGGTGGTGCAGCGGGTTAAGTCACAACACTATAAAGCTATCCAGAGCCACTGTAGCACAAGTTTGATCCCTGGCCAGGGAGCTTCCCACATGGCTCAGCAGACCTCTCCTGTCTCACCCGCTGAACCCCTCAGCAGTGTATTTCAGTCGAGCTGCCTGTTCTGCTCCCCACTCTGTCTCTGGTAAATCCTCTCACACTTCCCCCCGCCACACCTCTGGCCTACACACCAGCTTTTGCATGCATAAATAAATAAATCTTAAAAAAATAAAAATATAATGTTTTATTAGTTAATAGCTAGCATTTACTGAGAATGTACCATGTACCAACAATGCTAAACATTTTACATATATTTTCTCAGTTAAATCTCAGTGCAACTATTAGAGGACAAAAGGCTTAGAGACTGATATAAGAACAGATTCTAGTGACCAGACTTCTAGAGTTAGAAACTAATTTTTCTGTTCGATGTTGGACAAGTTCATCAACCTCTCTATCTCAGTTTTCCATATGAAAAATATGGATAGTGAAGGTACTTATTTCAGGGTAAAAGAAACTGGCATTCAGTAAGTGCTTATATGTATGTAACATTGTGTAAATTATTCTATGGTTCCTTGCCCTTGGTCAGATATCCGTCCACATTCCAAAGTTCATACTTTGACTAAAATGTTCCAATGGTATCTCAAATAACATTGTAGCTTTTCTAGCACATATACCTAACAATTGTTATATATTTTATTTGGTTTCAAAACACTCTCCAATAGCATTTTTTTCACAACTTCTTCTCATTACTGACTGTGGGTTGAGTGTGGATGGCACAGAAGCAGTTATTTAACAGACATAAAGACCCAACATATCCAGGGAAGTAGTGTCTGGAGCTGTGCTTGGTTAACAGAAGTAGGCAACTCAGTCCCAAGAGAACTAGGTTTTATAAGGAAAGATATGATTACAGGCCAGACAACTGCCAAAAAACTATTTGCTTCATAAAAAAAAAAAGAGGGAATTATAAAGCTGAGAAATACAATCTTCACCCCCCCACCCTGCTTTCATGCCTCATTTGCACTGTTATCTCTGTTCTGATCTTGAGAGAAGCCACTGACATTTGTAAGATAGTGCTGATTTTTTTCCTTTAAGTAGAAAATAGGGGAAGTGATACTCTATTGTTGAGCTCCCCATACAAAACCAGAGCTGTGCTCAAAGGGGGACATGTATGTTTAGGGAATTTCCTAGAGTTATTTTTAAGTTGATCTTTCTTGCTCAAATTAGCAATATAACCATGGTGGTATCAGAAGAACTGAAAGTTCGTACTCTGTATGATCCGGTAGTACTAACTGAAATTGTAAATCACATTACAGAGACATGCAGGATCCCAAATATTCTTATGACCAAATCTGTGTTTAATGACCAATGGCTGTGACTCTGGAGAGCTGACACTGTAATAGAGACAAGACAAATGAACGTGCTGTGCCTGGCTGTGCCACCCTCAGTTCCAAGCTGGAAGACATGTGAATACCAACTCCAGATTATACTTGTCACTCTGCCACTTGGAATTCTCTTCTGGCTCCCCCTTGTCTACTGAATCATGTATCAATGCCTCACACATGCTTAGAAGTTCCAGAAAACATCCCAAACTTATCCCCCATCATTTTATCTCATGAACTCAATATTTGAGCCAACTGGACAATATTTGAGCCAACTCCTTCATAAATAAGCTTCACATTTTTAAACCAGTTAGTACATATGCTATAATGGGCATTGTTTTGGGTGTTAGAGCTATAACAGACTTGCTCTTGAAGATTCCAAAAGGAAAGACTGACATTAGTTACATGTTGAGTTCTACGAAGGACAGCGCTCTCTGGGAGTATGTACATAGGAAAATAATCTGGTATGGATATGAGGCAAAGGAGACCATGAAGAAGTAACTTTGAAGCTGAAACCTGCAAGTTAGAATAGAACTTAGGAGCAGTGATGAGTGGAGAGCATTCTGAGCAGAGAGAACCCTAAGTGCAAAGGCTCTGAGTGGTGGAATGCTTAAAAACCCAGAAAAGTTTATTATGGCAAGAGAAAGAAGTTACCAGATGAGGATGAGAAGTATGCAGGGGACCTCTCAACCCTGTTCCAAGATACAACTTTTATACTTGGATAAAATAATTGAACATAAGACCTGACTATAGCAAGTGGGAGTCAGAGATGAATTCTTAACTAGGCATGCATGGTTTAAAACTGAATTCAAGAGGAGCAAGAGGGATGTGGAGAATTCAGTAAGGAGACTCTTGCCATAGTCTTGCCTGGACCATGATGCTTCCTGCAACCTTCTGAAAAAGAAGGTTTTTAGGAAGTAGTATAAGGCCTGAATTTTAATTGTTTAAAAAATCTGATTATACTAGTCAAGCTTCAGACAACAGAGTACAGCCGTAGCACCTACAATAGAAAACAAGAAAATCTGGTCAGTAGAAATTCAATGTGATGGCAGCATTTCAATATGGCATAGCCTCCAAAATGAAGCTTGTGTTCCTAGGTCATATTATAAGCAGTTTGTTTAAGGCAAAGGAGGGATATTTCTCCCTCTTTTGGGGCATAATTCTCCATGGATTTCCATTGATTCTGCACATCATTTGAGCAGAGATTCAGGTTACTTTTGCCCTAAACTATCTTTCCAATGGTATTTGCATAGTAAATGATGAAGGAGGCTAGAAAGAATGCCTCCCTCTGAAGCAAAGTCCATTAGAAAATATCAGCTTCCCTAAGCTTCTGCCGTCTCCTGTAACACCACCCACGGTATACGCAGGTGATCCTGACCCTTTTCACATTTGTCCTGTAGGAATTAGCACTCAGCAAAGCAGCAGAAATGCTCATACTTGGCTACAGTTACTGCAGTGAGTGATAAACTCACTCTGATTTCTGGGACCTAAAGGTCTCATGTTTCCTGCTAGCAGTCAAGAAACACTGACCAGCTAATATTTTTTGCTTGGGCCTTTCAAACTTTTGCATAGAATTACTTCCCCGCAGCTTCTTTACTTGCTACAGACAAGCCCAGGCCCAGTACCACACATTCTACTTGCAGGTTTGGCATTAGCCAGGTATTATCTAACCAGGACAAAGTCTGGCTCTATCAGATTCTGCCCCGCCAACTGGCAAACAGGTTTCAGCTCAATAAAATGAGTACATTTTTTTTTCAAAAAAGACACGTGTGTGTGTGTGTGTGTGTGTGTGTGTGTGTGTGTGTGTGTGTGTGTATTACATCATTGTTCATTTTTGTACAATGTTTGATTTCTCCTCTCAGGTACAGTCCCCAGTATGGTACTGGAACAAAAAAAGATACATAGGCCAATGGAACTGAGTAGCATGCCCAGAAATAAAGCCACATATATATGGACAACTAATCTATGATAAAGGAGCAAAGAGTATGTAATGGAACAAGGACAGTCTGGTCAATAAATGGTGCTGGGAAAACTAAACCACCACTACCAAAAGAATGAAATTAGACTACTACCTCAAACTATGCATATAAACCAACTCAAAATGGATAAAAGACTTGAACATAAGACCTGAAATCATAAAATATTTAGAAGAAAGTATAGACTCCATGACATACATCTCAGAAACATCTTTAAAGACTCATCCCCTGAAGCAAAGAAAGTGAAGGAAAAGATAAACAGCTGAGATTACATCAAACTAAAAAGCTTCTGTACAGCAAAAGAGACAATAACCAAAACAAAGAGACACCTATTGACTGGGAGAAAATATTTGCACTCTGATAAGGCACTGATTTCAAAAATCAACAAAGAAGCTCACATGACTCCATAAAAATAAAGCAAACAATCCAGTCAAAAAATGGGCAGAAGAGCTAAAAAGACACTTCACCAAACAGGAAATGCAAATGGCCAACGAGTGTATGAAAACATGTTCAATACCACTTATAATCAGGGAATGCAAATCAAAACCACAAGATACCACCTCACACCAGTGAGAATGGCCCATATTAAAAAAAAAAAAAAAAAAAAACTGACAACAAAAATGTTGGCAAGGATGTGGAGAAAAAGGAACTCTACACTGCTGGTGGGAATGCAAAATGAGTACATTTCTAACAGAACTGTCTGCCCTAGTACATAGTGAGTTTCTGGTTAGAGGAAGACCTCTGTCTGGTTGACATTATAACTGGGGTTCCTATAGAGCTTTAAGTTCAAGCATCAGGGGTTGGATTAGATCTGTAAGTCCCTCCCATATGCCCTACTGTAATCCTGTGCACCCTTCCACCCCTCATCTCCAGGCCCTAATTAATGGAGGCAAATATCCAAAAATTCATGTAACATTTCTGAGATAGCACATCAAACAAAACTGCATTAAATAAACCCAAAAAGTTAATTGATACTAGATCCTCTAAACACAAGACTGTGGATTGTTTGCCCATTCAAGGCAGTCTATGATTCTGTTTTTCTGATTTATAATATTGCTGATCCTTCTTATCTAACAGTGAGTTGCTGTGTGGCTTCCCATCTCAACGATTTACAGATTGTGAGAGATTATTTTTAAATTCTACATACATTTAAAATATACAATCAGTAAATAAAAAGTAAAGTGATACTTTCATACTGATTGTGTACATTTTTCTCCCTTGAACTCGAATTTATTTCTTTGATGGGCTAATTGGAGAAAATAGATTTGGCTCCTGTCATTTACTTCCACGCTAAAGAACAGCCTTCTGTCTATATGGCAAGATACAGTAAACCCTATTTACCTGGAATTATTTTGACTCTGTAGTACTATTCAAAGACTTCTTGAAAACAACATAAAGTAATAGCTTTTATGCTGGGCCACCCGGAAGCCTTGACATCGGAGGAGCCCGTGGATGCCGTAGCAACTGCAGCTTTGTCGTCATGGTAACAGCCTTGTGCTCCAGAGGCAAAACCAATGAGTTTTAAGAATCACTACATTCTAGCTAAGCTTCTCTGACCTTATCAGGGAGCAATAAGATCTGTCTGTTCTTCCAAGTGCACGTGCCCCTCAGCAGGGAGGGAAACTGTGCATAATGTACCTGATTTAAATGTCATACTTGGATTATTCAAAAAAAACGAATCCATATTCTAGTTTGATGAGCTAAAGGATGGGATTTTTTAAAAGTAGGTTATTGATTTCAAATGCCCTGGGGCATTGTTATGAAAAAAGAATATATAAGGTATATGTTGTGAATGTTGTGACTATTAAATATTTGTGAGCAAAAAAAATGTAAATTTTCCTTCATCAACACAGATTGGAAACCCTATGGAACCTGGAGAAAAATAATTTTCATCTGCAATGTTAAATATTTGTCCTCTCATGCAGGGCGATATTAAAGAATAGTATCATTTTTCAAATTAATATGTCACGCTAAGGTTGCTGTTGCAAGAATCAAATCATGATTCGATCTACACCAGGCCGGTAAACCTTTGAGAGGCTTCTGTCTTCCTCTGAATGCTTTCTTCCTAAAATCAGACTAGAAAACTACATCCCTCCATTTTCTACTATTTCAAGGCTCAAAAACATGAAACGGAGACGCTCGGCCAAACAACCCATTCATAAAAATGGATATTTCCCCTTTCAGTTAAGCTTTCAGGGATATATCGATCGTAGACATGATCCTATATGCAAATGTATAATGGCAAACCGATGGATTTCTCAGTCTGAGTTATTTAACTCTTGTGATTTACCTGAATTGTTTTAATCTTCACAGTATATTTCATACCAAAAAAAGAAAGTGCAACATGTTAAGCTTTTAATGCTATTTGAATTACATTTATCCCATTTGTTACAAGTCCATTTTTAATTCATTTTGTTTTTCTGATGTTTTTAACCCAGGTCAGAATAAGACAAGAACTCTCCAAGGACAATTACCCTTTATAAATCAGCTGCAATTAGACAAATTTCCAATGTTTTCTAATGTGTCCCAATTCATTAAAGTAACTACATCTTTAACCAATATGTACATATGTATATATATGGGTATATATATGCATATGTGTGTGTATATATACGTGAGCATGTGTGTGTATAATGCTTGTGAGGTATTACATAAAATGCCATTGAAAACCCAAAGGTGACCAAGAAATGGCTCTAACCCTCAAGAAACTTGCACACTAGCTTGAAATGGATTTTTATCTTAAGCAATTTTAAAGTCAGTCACTCTCCCATCTTCATCTCCAGCAAAACCCAAGGAGAACTGGAGGCTTATTCCCCATTAACTTTCATAGATTCATGTACTTGGTTTTTTTGCTTATATTTTGCTAATTCTAAGATGTGAAGCATGTTAGATATTTTAAAGATTTTATAAAGCAATCTATTGTGGCTATTGTGTTTGAGGTATATTTTGTTATGGCCATTTTGCAACCACCTAGGTGCTATTTTTATCTCCAGTTTACAAAATTTCATCTTATTTATTTTTACTGAGAGATTTTTCTTTTGGGGAATAGCACCTGCCATGTTTGCTTCATGGTGTTGCTGGTTCCACAGCCTATAGTAGGTAAAGGTGCTGTTGTGGAATAAGATGAAACTGTCACAAAATAGGCAGCAAAGAGAAAAATTTAATAAAACCCAGATTTGGTAATCTACATTTAAAAGAAGTCATTGTCCAAGAAATGACTTCACACCTAAATGCTGGGCTGCTCCTATGAAAAATAAAAGCCAAATGGACAAGATTGAACTTATTATTTGGGAATCTGGTGTAGCAATGAGTCCTTTTGATAATTTAGAATTATGAGCTCCATGTCATTTAATTTTATCCTCCTTTGGCCACTGTAATCTTTACTAATATCTGATGAGCCAAAAAATTTGAAAGGCATGTTGTTACAGAGTCATGAAAATAATATGACTGCAATGAACATTAGATTCATATAATGCAGTCCCATCATTTTCTAAGTGAAGAAATGAGTGTTTCTAAGTTCCCTTAACTATTTTTTCAAAGATTTATTTTTTTATGCATACAAGAGCTGAGGTGTAAGCTGGAGGTGGGGGGGAGAGTGAAAGGATTCACCAGAGACAGAGTGGGGAGCAGAACAGGCAGATCTACTGAAGTACACTGCTGAGGGGAGCAGCGGGTGAGACAGGAGAGGTCTGCTGTGCTATGTGGGTCAGCTCTCTGGCTGGGGATCGAACTCATACTGCAGTGGCTGCCTATAGCTTCAGAGTGCTGATACTTAACCCCTTGTGCCACCCGGGAGGCCCTCCTTAACTATTTCTAGACAACCCAACCAAACTGACTAGCTGGCCGACATTCATGTTGACTTAGAGTCAAATAAAAGCAGCCTGCTTTCAGGAAGATTCATTCAGTAACAATTGACTTGCTTTAATTTCTTTCTCACCCTATCTTCTTTAGTTCATTTCACTTTATCCTGCTTTAAGTGAAAAATGGTTCAAGTTCATGAAGAGTTATTAAAAAAAGGTCATTAACTAGCATTCTGCAGTGTGAGATCATTATAATGCACTGATGGAGATTTGGATTAAGCACAGGGAAGATATGGGTCACACTGACAGCAGGCTTTTAAGAAATATTTTGGATTTTCTGAATCTATTTTTTTCTTCTGCATTTAGGATTTCCTTTGTTCTATTATATTGTGGCTAATGTCCAATGCCTTTCTAGTTTCAATTTATTCCCTTACTCTCTTTTTCAGTTCTCCTCTTAACCTCCCATAAACTCATCCTTCTCCTGATAATGTATTCATGGTGGCCAAACTATGATCTCATTTAACCTTCATCATCTGAATATAAATAAAAAATCATAATCTTGTATGACTATTCTTATTCTTTAGGCAAAACTTGTGTGAGAAAACACACATCAAATACAACACACACACACACACACACACACACACAGTTGCTACCTTCTAGGGGCAACACATCTAAATCAAACTATGATTTGAGAAACTTTGACATGAGAGTCCCTTTATCAGGACCTTCCTTTTGCTTGTGTACCCTCTTAACTCAGTGGCCACACAGCACCACCTGTGTTATTTGTTTGGCATCTCCACCGAAGAGTTTCCTCACCCATGGTTCTCTGTGTCTTTTTCTTTCTTTCTTCTCCCCCTTGAAAACTTAGTTCTTTTCAATAGTATGCTCTCAAGATCCTAGTCTCCAAGACTAGCTATAATCTTCTAAATTATTTCTCTAAAGACATTAATGCAGGATAATAACTTAATGTGCCCCTGAAAGGGACTCTTCAGAGATTTAACCTAAATGATCTGGGAATTTCTAGTGGTATGGTGTGCTGACTGGGGGTATATTAAGATCCTGACTTTGCAAGGTCTGCCTTTAATTCATTCTGTGGTCACTCATCATCATGTGTGAACCAGCCCTGTTTTTCCAGCTTAGATACATAGATCTGGTGCCTCAAAGAAAAAACTAACAATAATAGTTCTCTTCCATCAAGAGCTTGTTAGGAGTCTGAAATTAATTTCCCAGAGCTGATGTAAATTCCTCCCCCCGCCCAGTACTAGAAGCTAGAATTCTTAGATCAAGTGTCTTCAAGGTCGGTTTCTTCTGAAGCCTAACTCCTTTGCTTGTACCAGACCACCTTCTCACTGCGTCCTTATACAGCCTTTCCTCTGCACGTGCCCGTGTCCATCCTAATCTCTTCTTCTTATGTAGACACTGGACATATTGGACTAGGGCCCACCTATAATACCTTATTTTACTTTATTTATCCCTAGAGAGACCTTATCGCCAATAGAGTAATTCTGAGGCACAGATGGTTAGGGCCTCCACCTACAAATTTGGAGAGGACACAATTTGGACCATAACAAAGTATCCCTTTGTATGAAATATTGACGTGTGTTATATTTCATGATTAAAAAGATCTAGAGAGGTTCATTGTATTGTTCATCTGTTGTTGTCGTTTTGGAAACTGCTGGTGAAGGCATGTTAGTGATTCATCCATGTCAAATAATTAGGCAGTGAAACTGGAAATTGAATTGAGCCACATAATTCCAAACCCATATTTTTCTGAAGCTAAGATTTATAGCCAATCAGCCTTTTCTAAGATACACTGACTATTCTTCCTGTAATTTTTTACTGTGGGAGACTGATAACAACTGATAAGTGGGCAAGAATTCTTCTAGAAAGCATGTGTTCAAAAAATGAAAATATGGACTATTTTCCTATCAGATGCTTTAACTTGGTGAACATTAAAGAGGTTATAGTTTTCTTCTTTTTTTAGAAATAATGACATTTTGAAATTTTAGTTTTTATACTATGAGCAATGATATTTTAGGAAACAGCTATAGAAATTTTTGAAATTAATAAAATAGCATTAATTAGCATCTGGTTATATAATCTCTATTGCACCAGGGAGTACAAAGTGAACTAACATGGCATCTTCAATATTTCATGAGAAAAACAAGCCAGAAAAAATCATTAAATCTTCTCAAATCATGTTTTTCAAAGGAAAGATCTGTCTCCGTATAAACCAAGTCCAGACTTTTGTGCTACTGTTTTGTATCACTGGAAATGTAGACAAAATTCCTCCATACTCATTTGAATTATTTAGTTTGACTATTTTTCTGAAACAGCATATTGAAATGAGAGAATTTAAGGTAAGAAAAAGTTTGTGATTTTTTTTTACTCTTATTTTGCTGCAGCACAGAAAGTTTACATTTAAAAAATCTGTAATCTTAATCAAATGGCAAGATAATGATGCTATTACTAAGGAAGACAGTAGGAAAGTGAGATTCTTTTCTAACTTATAGTTCAGAATTTTTGTTTAGAAGTTCTAAAGAAAGGAAAAGACATTAACAAGAAAGAAGAGAAAAATGAATGGAAAATGAAGGTTTGATGAGAGGGGGTAAACTTGGAGACAGGAAGTTGTTGAAATTGTGATGTAAATCTTCCTTTCTAGTCCTGTCCTCATAGAAAAATACATTTCCTACTTAAAGGAATTGCTGACTTTTTAGTAGTAATGTTTACTGCTACCTTTAGCAGTAACATTTGTATTATTACCAGTAGTAGCAAGGTAGTATCATTTGCAATGTTTCTTTATTAATGATTAAACTGGAATAAATACACTGCTTCTGAATGGCAATGAAATTCAGCAAGTAGATGGGAAAAAGGAATTGGGTTCCTCTGAGCTAATAAAAAAACTGTAGCCACATCAAAGTTCAAATGTAATCTCTGGTTATAAAATCCCCAGTGGCGACCACGGTGATTTTAATGTCTGAGTCAATACACAGTAAGTGTGGGCTAAACCTATAGATTCTATTTCATGTGGTTTAGTTTTTCTACCTCTAGATCTTGTCCTTGACCTTACTTGTAGACTTGGTTAGGCACCTTGCTCTTGGATGCTTTTGATCTATGTGTGACTTAGGAGATCATGAATAGTTAATGATTAATCTAAATTCACTTTAAAAAATGCTAAGCAATTGTTTGTAGCATCATAACATGTGAGGATATGCATGCAGGAAATTAGCACTGTGTTTGGGCAATATGCCCACACTTTTATAAGGGGAAACATAGATATGAGACTTCGCAATATTTTTGGCTTGGAGATGGTGGTAGTGATTAGTTATTTCTGGATAAGAAAATTAATTTTCTGCCTTACAGAGAAGACATTTAATTGCCAGCTAACCTCTAGGAGAGCAAATCCAAAGAAGATAATTTCATTAGTCAAACTTGTAAGAGACTGATTTGCAAGTCTTATTATCTCTCATTGCTAGTCATTATGTACCAGGAATGTGAGGCATATAAAGTATTTAAAAATCACAGGCTCCATCTAGTTAATAAGATTGCAATTCACTGGTTTACATTAAGTAATAATCCCTAACCTGTTTGGGGGTCATGAATTCCTTTGGGAATCTTGTGATATCATAAAGGCTTATCTCCAAAAAACAATTTACATGCACATAACATTTTGCAGACAATCTTTACATGTTCACAGGATCTTTAGAGACCATCCATGGACACCAATTTAAGTAGCACTGGCTCAAAGAGGCATAAATTTCCAGTGATCAGTATATCTGAATCATCAGTTTAGGTATTGATATTTCAAGAAAAAAAAATAAATGGGGGGATGGCTGTTTGATGTGACTATTACAGAGAATTGAGAAATGAATGTTAGGTTAGTTCATCCAAAGTAATGCAGAATCAGATGTTCTACTCACTGAAGAAGGCTGCATGTTGGGAGTAAGCAACCTTAGATGCCCTTTGCTAACGCATCAGTAGCACATACCAGGTCCAAGGTCAAATGCCCAGGACAAAGAGGACATCTGTTTCTCTGCTTTAAATGGATCAGCTTTGAGCAATTAGAATACCAATTATTTGATGATCATATTATATCTTTATGTCATGGCCCATCTTCTAAAATTTTCATTTAAGGTATATTCTACTTATATCTGAATATAATGACCACAAACTATTCAATGAGTAAATCCTGTGGTAGGCACAGAATAACAGTGATGAACAAAATTACACTGTTCATGATTTCATGGAGTTTACAGAGTCATGGATTCTCCAAAATGGGCAAGGTCAATTTCTTCATAACTGTCATGTTTTTCTTGAACTAAATAAGCAAAGTAAAACACAGTGTATCTAGATATACTTGCAATGCTTTTGAAAGTGATTAAAGAAAATCGCCCAAATTTAAATAATTTTATTGAACTTATACTACATAAAAGGAATTGCCTATGAAAATGAACAGTATTTTCCTTGTTTTTAATGGTTATATAATTTTATTGGGAAGAAAACAGCTGTTAAGGATCAGGCAGATGTAGTTTCAAATTCTAATTCTGAATTGCTTTGCTTGTTTTTTTCCCCTTGGAAAAGCTCCTTATTCTTTCTGAAACTCAGTTTCTTCATCTTAAAATAGGAAAAATAGTTGCTGTTATACATCAAAGTATTGTCATGACATTAAAAGAGATAAAGTTTTAAACAATCTTGGCATACAAGCATTAAATGATCACTATAATGATTACTACAAAAAATATAAGTTGTATATAGGAATTATATCACAAATTGTAGACAATGACAAAATATCGAATGTTCAGTACAGGAAAAAAACAGATTCTATTCAGAAGGGTCAGCATGAATTGGGGGTGAGAAGCTTCAGGAAAACATGGGACCTGAGCTCCACCCGAGTCTGAGTAGGATTTGGCATAGAGGAGAGAAGTCATCACAAATGGGAGTGGTATGCTTTGTAAGTATGGAAACTGAGTGTCCATGTTTTGTTGTCACCCAACAAAACATGGAGTCTGTTGGGTGACAACAAAACATGGAGTAGTTTAATCTGGATTATACAAAGAAAGATTGGTGTCAGATAACAGTGTAAGAAAATATTGAAGAGGCTAAATTGGGAAAAAAATTGGAAAAGTTCTTGAATCTTCACAAAACAGCAAGTAATTGAAAGGCATTTCAGCAGAAAATGACTTGTTTTAAAACACTTCATCACATTATCATGGTGCTGGGGATAAATTTTATTTTCAGGGAGTGGTTTAAGAGATGGAAAATTAATGTTGTTAATTGATATAATGATATCTCCTTGGATCATGGCAGTTAGGATGGTATGCAATAAACCAAGGATAGAAGCATCAAGAAAGAGAGATGAAGCTTCTTACTGATTGAATGGAAAGAGGAATTACCTGAAGATGACAAAAGTACACGCTGAAGTAGAGCGAGTGCCTACTGAAAAACATAGTAGTGAAGCTGAGTGTCTTAGGGCAATGAGGACACCCTCTATAAAGGAACTGGGAATTTGATTTCTTTTGTGGGCAGAAGTGGAGAGGAGATTATTTTAAATGCCAACAATTTACTTGGTGACTGTAGGAATCATGTCTTACTCATCCTGAAATGTTCAACTCTTGGTTCAGTATCAGAAATTCCATGGGTCCAAATTTTGTGTGAGGAACGAATGAATATCATGGTTCACTTTGAACTTGGGTAGTATAAATGTGCAAGTGTAATTTAAATTAAGGCTCTGGAAATAGAGACTTGCATGACTGCACTATGAGACTAACTACATACTGAGGGAGAAAGGAAGATGGCAGCTGTGATCCATGGTTGGGCATTGTCACATGCCTACCATTCTCCTTTGCCTTACCATTTCCATACAGAAGACCAATTTCTGATAGTCAGTATCTGCAACTATTTGCTCGAAGACTTTTGGACCACCAGAGACCTTTCAATCTACATGTGAGGCAAACAAGAGGCACTAAGGAATTATTACCCATGAGAACAGCCCTCAAATAATGTCAGAGAGAAACTGAGAGACAAATAGCCTAAGCTCCTTTGGATGGGTTAACTCTCTGGTGTTTATTCTATACTGTCTTCCAGAGTAATCCAGCTACAGTTGCCCAGCATGGTAATTTGCTTGATGACTCACCTACTAGACTTCCTCTCCTTCCTCTATCACTTCCCATTGGGATCATCTACCATTGGTTTTGTTGGTAATACCTTGCAAATATCCTCTTTTTAGTTTGCCTTTCAGGATCTACATTAAATTAGCAAAAAGGATGTAAGATCAGCAAGGGGCATGAACCACGTGAAACCCCTTTCATTGCGTCAGACATATCAGAAGTGGGTAATGGATGGTGAGGCAGGAAAAAAAAAAAAAAAGACATCCCAAACCAGACTTTCTCCTGTGGAGAGAAAGAAGAAAACTGTGTTCTGGATGCCAAGAGCCAACCTGAGGCTAGAATCTAAGGTGTCTGTTCTAACAAGTCATATATGGATTCCAATTAGACAAAATAAGTTGGTGTTCTTGAAATCATATCAGAAAGCAAAAAAGGGAAGATATCAAAATGTACTGAATTCAAACCAGGCAATGGAGGTTTTAAGAATGAAAGGTTTATATTGCTAAATCTTAAAGGCTAACCCAAGTGGATAGTTCTGGAATCCAGAAGAAAGGAGCAGTTTGAATGGATGAATAAGGAAGAGCTAAAAATAAAATAAAGAGTTTGTTTGCTTAGTTCTGTCATTAGAGCCAAATGTCATTTGAATAGTTTCAGAGTAAATTTTCTGTCTACAATCAGGCAGGTATCTGCTATGGGCTGTATCTCCCATCATGGCTTCACTAGTTGCTCTCTTTTCCCCTTTCCTTTGGAATATTCCCAACATGGCTTTGTTGTTTGCCCTCCAGGTTTCTGTGCTCCTTGAGAATAGCATATAACTGGCAAGCAAAAGGACTGGGTCCATCTGCTTGATACACTTGATTCGGCCAGCAATTTTACTCAACTGGGTATCTTCCACTGTGGCTCAGCTCCTCCTCCTTGAGTTCAATGCCAGCCTGCTACTCCCTAACTGAGCCAGGGTTTAGTGTGTACCACCTGCCTGCAGCATGGCCCTTTGCTCCTCTCTCTTGCTCTCTCTCTCTTTCCTTCCCTCCCTTCCTCACTCCCTCTCTCTCTCAGTTGACCAATCTTTGCTGTCTGCTCTACTCCATGTGGCTAGTTTCTATCCTGCCATTCATTCCTGATTGTAGGATGTCTTTTTTTTTTTTTTTTTTTTTTCATTTTCAGGGTTGGAGGCTCCATGTTTGATAGGCTGCTTTGGAAGCTACTCTTCTGCTGGGTAGTTTCTAAAATGACAGACTTCTGACAGCAATAGCCGTCAATGGAAAAAATTGTATTGCTGCTGTTGATCCCACAAAAGCCCTACTTGTCTGTGGGAACTGCCCACTTGTAGTGAAATCCCGATTCCTGGCCTCTTGCTGACATTTCCAACATGACAGAGAAACAGTGACTAAAAGGAACAACAGACGAATGTTGTCTTGCCAAATAGAACTGCTTGTTTTTCAGTATTAAGGCTTTGCCTCTTCATATTTCACTCACTTTCAAAATATTCTTTACCCAAGTGCCTTGAGAAATGGCAAAGGCTCTAATTTGATCCCCAGGCATGTAAACTTTGCTGGGTGAGGTGATACTAAAGAGCCTTGAACAATTTCCTGTTGGTTGCAGTAACTGTCAAAACTATTATAATCTCTCTGAGGAAATATTGTTGTTGGAAGGGATCCAAATCTGCAGTTTAGCTAGTTCTGGTTCATGTGAAAACCAGCAGATAAACCACATGGCATTTAGTGACAACATTCTAATGAGCTCTCAGTGGGTTACACTGATCAGATAAAAGACCATATAAAAACAACTGTTAGAGCGCTGAGTGTCCAAGTATATTTCAGACGATCATTAAGTCATTTTTCTGCCTACAATACTAGAGTGAAGATGAATATACTGGCTGAAAGACACTCAACTGAGAATTCAGTATATGGTTCTGTTTAAAATGTTCTAGATGAGATCACTTCTGATGCTCCAAAAAACAGTTAACAAAGAATCCAGCCAAGGAAATTGCCCACGTTCAGGTAGCACTAGGTAAATATGTCAGTTCATGTTAAGTGTGTGCACATGTAAATGTGCACACTAAATTATTTATAGTGTAAAACATAGTTATGTTTAGTAATCATACTATCTTCTGGCAACTATAGACTTGAGCCTAAAAGAATTCTAAAGTAACTATAAAACAGGTTAATCTGGTAAATTTGTGTTTAAAAATGGTCATTACTGGTACCTCATCCTGTTGCATTTACTACAAAGGTATCATCATAATTAACCCTATTGCCTAAAAAAAAAGCTAAAAGAAATTGGATGGATTAGTGGGAGATGAGGGGAGGATATCCTGAATGCTATAAATCCTTAATATTCTTGAAATTGAAAATATACAACAAAGCCATCATATTGTGTAATGCTGTTAGATACCCTAATATGTTTTTTTTAAAGATTTATTTATTTATACACACAAGCTGGGGTACAGGCCAGAGGCATGGGGCGGCGAGAAGGTTCACCAGAGACAGAGTGGGGAGCAGAACAGGCAGATCAGAAATACACTGCTGAGGGGAGCAGCGGGCGAGGCAGGAGAGGTCTGCCGCACCATGTGGGATTCTCCCCGGCTGGGCGTCGAACTCGCATCACGAGCTGCCCACAGCTCCACAGCGCAGCGCTCAACTGCTGCGCCACCAGGGAGGCCCCTTAATATGTTTTATTTATTGTATGACATATATGCCCATACAGTCATAAAGAGTTATGAAATATTTGGTGCTTGTTTTTAAAGAATTTTATATATGTGATCCTTCCTGGTTGTGCAGCGGTTAAGCACTGTGCTGTGGAGCTGTCCTCAGTGGTGACGTGAGTTTGATGCCCAGCCAGGGCGATTCCCACATGGTGCGGAAGACCTCTCCTGCCTCGCCCACTGCTCTCCTCAGCAGTGTATTTCCGTCCATCTGCCTGTTCTGCTCCCCACTCTGCCTCTAGCAAACCCTCTCGGTGCCCCACGCCTCTGGCCTGTACCCCAGCTTGTATGCATAAATAAATACATTTTTTAAAAATAAAATAAAGAATTTTATATATTTGTCCTTTCAGAAAAAAAAATCCTTCGAATGTTCCAAAGTAAGGTAAGCTATCAGTATTTAATGGAGTGCTCTTAAGAGAATTATCTAATCATAAACTCAATGCTATCATTTGTATGTATTTTTAAAAAAATGAATAAAGGTAGAAGGTAAAGGACCACAAAATTCATCATTAAAGGAAATCTTTCAAAGGGCAGTTCCTGCTGCGAATGCTTGAAAATAAGTGTCTCATGGTGGAACCAAGGATGGACAGAACTGTGGTGTAACTGAATTTCTGTAGATTTTTTTAAGCAACTGGTGCACAGAAGGAAGAATCTTATTTCAAAGCTTAATAGCCAATGTAATAATATATATTTTTCTAATTAGCACTTTTCTTGAGCTACATACTGTGCCAAACAAGGAATATGTAGATCTTATCTCATTAATCCTTACAACAACTATCAAATATAAGAACCATAATTATCCTCATTTTAAAAAGAAACAAACTGTGAGACTAGTTCAGTAATATCTCTAAGACCACCCAGCTAATAAGAAGGAGAACCTGGTTATCTAACGCAGGAGACTGCCTCTTAGACAGTTGTCTCTAATGATTTCTATGGTGTTCATACAAGATATTTGTTGTCACCTATGATGCCATTCTTGGCACTAAGAACATGACTTGCAAAGTTTCTTTTGTTTGTCCATGGCCGTGTCCTCTTTCCCCAAGATGATATACAAGGGGATTCAGGTCAACTTGGAGGTGAGGGACAGGACAGAGAGGGAGCAGAAAATTACCTTTCATATGGGAATTCATATAAATTCATTTTAGAGTCCAAGTAACTCTTTTAAAGCAAGCCCACATTCCTAGGACAGTGTTAAACATATAAATAATAAATAAATGGAATTAGCCTGGAATACCTAATTTTCCTGGCTATTGAATGGTGTGTATATCTCTCTGTGTGTTTACTTATACACATATGTGGTGTGTATAATATACCCTATGAGCATTAAATTAGACCTGTTCTATACATTTGACTACGAGTAAAAAATTAAATCCTAGATTTGCTCAATAAGTCAATTTTTCTAGCACACAAGCAAACTATACATGAGGTTGGTTTGTAGGTTACTATTTTACTGGTATATGTTCATGTAAAGATAATTTTGGATACATTAGCTCTATGGACAAATATGTACTGCATTGTAAGTTTGTGGTAGGACTATAGTGCACAAATAATTGAAAACTTCTTTTAGCAATGTGATATTCAATATCTAGCACTGGTTCTCTCATGAGGTCAGTCTTAAAAGATGTATCACTGAATCTTAAAAGTAATACATTTTTTAAGACTGAATCACCACAGCACTTTTAGTGTTGAACAGTCAAGGCTTCAGTCCCTTTCAAAAATATTTTTCAAAATAATATACAGGATTGCAGCTCTCAGTGTTTCCCAGTGAAAAAGCAATGTTAATCTAGTGCTCAATACAAAAGCCTCCAAAAAATAATAAGCTATTTTCATCATGTCAATACATCAGTGATTGAGAATGATCTTAAAATCCTTTTCACAAAGTCTATAATTTTACAGGCATTATTTGTTCCTATTTGCTGCCTAAACAAACATTGATACACATTTATACAATAGATAAGTAGCATATCTAACTCCATTAGGGTGGTATTATTTTGCTTTGCTATGCATGGTGATGGAAAAGAAATTGGTTTGTATAGGTCAGTATTATTCAATAGAAATATAATGTGGACCACATATACAATTAAAAATTGGGGGGTAGCCACATTAAAAAGGAAAAAAATGAGTGGAATTAAATTATTTAAAAATAATATATCCAAAATCTTGTCATTTCTAATGTGGTACTCAACATTTCAAGAACTCAGTAGCCCAATTTGGCTGCTATATTGGATAGTACAGATCCTAACTTCTTATCTTATTCAAATCACTAGACACCACAGATGATCTTGGAGAGGACTGACAAAGAAAGAAGATATTATTCTCAAATATTTTTATCTAACCAATAAAATATAGAAGATATTAACTCTCTGGAAACAGCAGGCAGAAACATAAAAATGGGGCATTCTGTGACAGAAAGAAGAAGAGAAGCAGACAGAAAAAGAAGAAATCCAATTGTAGACGTTTATAATAAGACTAAAGCTCATTTGAACACATGGACATTCAACCAAGTGGTTTGTGAATACGCTACAGAAATGATCATTTCTAGGTAGGAGAGACAATTGTAAATATATGTAAATACATTTGATTAAAATGAATAAAAGAGAAGCTTGTGGTTTTGCTCAGATATTAACTAACACAGTTTGGTCTTGTGTTCAGTCTTTAATGCAGCTTGGCTAAAAATACGGCTGCTGATTTAATCAAGTGTTGTTATGCTAGTAGGACCTGTTATTCTCCTATAAGTAAACATGAACCTGAGGAGACAGAAAAACAAAAGAGACCTAATTAATGATCAAAGAGTTCATGAGCGTTATGCTGGTCAAAGATGACATTCCACAGTTTCTATCCAGGCCACAGAGGCCACAAATGAGGTTTTCTATCCTCAAGACCCACATCCCACCTTTGTCTGCCTATCACCTATATCTCAAACTTTGACCTGGATAAACTTTCACTGTCTTATCATTCTACTCATTTCTCCATTGTCAGAGAGGAAGCAGTTCCCTAACCTGCTGAACTTTGAGGAAAGTATCATACAGGGTTAAGCCCCTGTGCCTTATACAAATCAGGTACAAGTGCTGAATGGTTTTGGATCATTCTCATGCACTGGAGTTTTGGGGCTTGGTTGACTTCAGATTTCCATTATATCCCTCAAAGAGTAGAGGAGGTCACTTAAAGAGACTTCATTTCCTAGAGCCATTACTTCTGAACTACGAGAACCTGATAGTTGCTGCCTCACTTTTTCCATGTATAAAATTAGATAATAATGGTATCTATTTCATAGGTTTGTTATGAGGATTAAAGGAGATTATCACTTACAAATTTTTGGAGAGTAAGCATTCAGCAAATAAAGTGCCCTCAATTATTTTCTTTGTTATACCTCCAATGCCAAAAATAATTTCTAGCACACAATAGATATACTCTATCTGTTGAATCAAGTAGTTAATTATTTTATGTTAGGTTCCAAAGCATGAGTTTTGTTGCTACGGTTGAATTCTTTGATCATGAAGAAAGGATGAGAAAGAAGAGGAATAGGGCCTGAAGACAGCATATAAAGAAGAAGTAATTCATAGTTGGGGTCATTGGTTCCTTTAACACAATGAAAGCTCTAGATGGCCTGCGCATAAAATTTTAGAGAATTCCATATACAGATGATATTCAAGGATCTGCAAAGTTAAGAATTACTATGTAGGGAATTTAGGAAGATCAAGGAAAAAGAGGCATTAAAAAGAACTTAAGAAGCTAAATCCTTTCTTTTTCCCCACCCTACTCACACATAGTTTAAATCAGACAATTCTAACCATAGGACCCTGGAATGAGTCCAGAGATTTGGGTTAACAGTATCTAAAAGGAATTTGCTAAAAGGTTTAAGTGTAAATGAAAAAAGAGTTACAAGTCATTTTCATTTAAAACACCTGGATTCGATTCCTATTGTGCCCAGGCTGAGTTATTAGGATAAGCACCCAAAGTAAAATTAATCTTAGATCTGGGGGTACATGAAAGGTTCCAGTCACGAATGAGGTGCCACACTCCTTGTATTCGTATTTGAAGTGACAGTTTCCAGGCACTGTGGCTCCATGGGCTGGAGTTATAAATGCCTAACTTTTCATTAGTTCTCACTGTGATTTTCCTGTCCCTTTCCCTAAGTCTCTGTGCTCAGCCAAGAATCTCTTCTGGAAATCACAGGCAAGAGGAACTGTCAGTATCTGCCTTCCCCCTTCCAAGTGCTGGAAGACTCAGGACCCAGCCCAGGGAGCCAGGCTTCTCAGGATTTGTTGGCTTGTTTTCTCTTTTGTTTTATTGAGATTTTTTAAATGGATACTTATAATTCCCTTTCTAAATTCTGCTTGAATGCTCCCCCACATCCAATCCCATGAAAACTAAACCTATCATTAATAATTTCCCCATATTAAAGTTTTTATTCTTTGAAAAGTTATGCATTAACAATTGTTTTAGGAAATACAAAATATGTATATTAAATAAAACAAGACATGGCCCTTGCCTTCAGATTTACACAAAGTCAAAAGATGTTTTTTGATACAATTGTTGTGAGTAGGCACCATGAGGCGCCATGGTCCTTGGGCTAGAGGGTGAACGATTTGGGTGGATTACGCTGGAGCAAGCGATAAGAAGCATTCACTGCCCAGTAGGGAGATATAATTGGTGGTGTACTAAGAAAAATCATGGGTGCAATGGTAGGCTATCATTCGGGGGACTAAACAAAATTGAAGATGGAAGTTACAACTAGGAAAGGACTTTCTTGAAGAAATGATGTTTAAATTCAATAAACTTCAGTTCACTTGTAGAAACATAGAGCTCTCGAAGTTGAACTGTAGGAAAGGACTAAATTGTGTGCAAAGGAAAGTTTGAAGGAGATGTCAGAGCTGAAGGGACAGTACCGAGGGGAGCACCTGAGTTAGTCTTTGAAGGAGAGATAATGGAGACGGAAAGTTTGAGTTTTTCTGGTCTATAGCATAAAGAAGTATAATGCGTATGTTGAAAAAGGGTGCCTGGCCTCACAAGTACACAGGATTCCAAGTTGGGGAGAGGTAATAAAATGCATCAGAGAACATGTACATGGTAGATTTGATTGGCAAAGACAAGGCTGGATTAAAGCACTGTGTCTGAAATATTCATGTGTAAGAGCATATGCAGTTTATGGAAATGGAGAGATAAACTAAAGGAAAACAAGTTTTCATGATTAACTTGGTTATATAAATAAGCCAAGAAGTTCTTTATAAGACTTTGTAGTCAAGCCCCCTCCATTTGGTAGCAAAAATTCACCTACACTAAAATTTAGAAGTGGAATTAAACTCTAACCACCCTTTGTTCTCTCTTCTCTCTATCCCCTCCTTGTGATTGAACTTTTAATTAATGCCTTTCTCTCCAATTAAATTCCTGGGAAACTTAGAAAATTAGGTCTTATCTCTAAAAACATTCTGTGTGCTCTTTGAGGTTGATAATAACATCAAAATAAATATCTGCTGATTGTTATAGATGATAAAATTTTGAGAAAATATTTGGACAGTCTCTTTCAGGGTATAATTAAATTGATTTCCTACTACAGTAAATTATGAACTTTTGGGAGGTACATTTCAGTGTGCAAATCACATACATTATAAATTTGAGTGAATTTAATTTAACTGATATTTATTGAACACATCTGGGGTTTATAGATGGGCTGATTTTTGTTTGCTATGTGACAATTTTTTGAAAGCACAGGAAGCCAGTTTTCCTTTATTAGGTGATTTAATCTCCTTCTAATTGTGTTTTTGTGCTGACCATTCATTGAAATGTCTTTGTTCATCGTGAAAAAATTATCTGAATTTGTGGTGTAAATTAGTGAGGTTTTTGCAAAATAATCCATTTCTTATTAAAAAAAAAAAAAACTCAACTGTAAAACAGGATTCATTGTTAAGCCAGACTTTTAAAATAGTGAAACAAAAGGAATTTGTTTGAAGAGTTATCCTCAACCTTCTTCCCTTGGGGTAACTCTATAAAGAGTTTACAAATGGCTCATTACAGATTGGCTTTTGATTCCTAAGTACAGTATTTAGTTCACAAGATGCCCTGTCAGCATTTCCATTCTCTTCCCACATTTATGTCTGTGTTGGCTTTCCTTAACGACTTTGGTCTTCTTGGAGTCTATTTTATTGATATGCTTTTGTTCCCTCATTGATGTCACTGCTTACTCTGCCAGCCTCTCTTCTTGCCGCAAGGAACCTCTCATGCCCTGTTCACACTGAAAAATCCTCTGGGGTCACCCTAGGACAGCTAAGGACCCGGCAGCTCCAAGCTCCCCAACTTTACTACAGTTTCACAGAACATAAATCCACACTGTGAGAAGCATAGTTCCTTACAAATGTTTTTCTCTTAAGAAATCTTTGAGAAAAATTTCTGCTGAGGAAGTTTTTACATTTTATAATTTATATACATTATCATTTCTATAAATTAGGTCTGTAAAGACCTCTATTAAATGACAATATCAGCCTAGTCATAATTTTCTCAAGGTTAAAATGTAAAAGTTCATGAAGAAAAGCATGCATGTTTGTTCATTATTGAGGCTCTATAGTCATTCAAAATAAGTCTCCCCGAATTAATAATAAATTTATTCACTTTCTAGATTATTTATGTTTTCTGTCGTGGAAATTTTTAAAATATGGTTACATTAACCATACAATCTAAAATTTTATATATATATATAGGCAAAAATAAATTAAATTTGTCATATATAGGAAAGTAAATAACAATGTAATTTAGTTTGATGATTTTATATTTCTGCTTGAGATAATCACTAAAGATTAATACTTAGAAAAATTACCATTAAGAGATGATTCAATACAGCTTTTGGATATATGCACGATGGGATATGATTCAGATTTAAAAAAAAAAAAAAAAGGATGAAACCTGACATTGGCAGAGAGAAAGATGAACACCACATGGTTTCACTTATACGTGGTAAAGAAAATTTTTAAAAATGAATGGTCTAAATAAAACAAAAATAAACTTTTTAGACTATCAGACCAAATTAGTAGTTGCCAGTAGGGAAGGGGAAAGAGGAATGTTGTTGTGAGGATTAAATGAATGATATGTGTAGTGTTTTTCATGGGCCCCTGACATTTAATAAGTGCTCAATAAATATCCATCTTTATGCAAAATGTTAGGTGGTTTACAAATGAATATTTTTCATGATTTTTTTCATGTATTTATTTTAATACATCCCTGAAAAAATATAACTTAAATATCAAATCTGTAATTTCACAGTCTAAGTAAAATTAGTTAGCCTACTGAAAAGGTGTGTTACATAAACCGACCTGCTTTATATATTGATAAGGTAAACAAACAAAAAAACCCACCACCACCACAAGGGTGGCTAGGTAAATGACTAAAAATTGGAAAATGCTTCCCTAATTGAAACAAACCCAGCAAATAGAGCCACCCTTGCATATGTCTGTAAGTCATTCATAAAGGATGCTCTTCACTTAGACCCAAGGAATTTTTTCTTTTCTGTAATGGGTCTTTGCAAACTGCTCTGTATACAGACTTGTTGCTCCAGCTTTTGGCCACGTGGCAATTTCCCTGAAGTAGGTATGATTGCTCTGAACTTCAAATGACTGCTATAAGCTGTTGGCCACATTCAAGAAACATGGCAACCTGGCCAAAGAACAGAACAACTATGAAACCTAGACGCTGACAACATTTCTGCTTCCTTATGGGGATGTTATGTCAAATAACATATGGAATCTGAGTCTTTTTGTAAATACTGGGAAAAACATACACACAGACATAAATATTGAACATGCAATTAGACTCTGAAAAGCTGTTATTAATGGCACTTTCAGGGGGAAATGGCAACACTCAAGATTCTTAAAAGGCAGCACAGCATAGTGGTCTAGGACCAAGGCTCTAGAATCAGACTCTGGGATTGCAATCTATGTTATGTCCCTAACTGTTCATGTGAGCTTTTCAAGTTCCTTTTCTGAAAAAATGGGGATAATCACATTCCCACTAGCCAGGGATTTTATAAATACTTAATATGTTAACACAGGATAAGTGGGGCAGTGGTTTATTCTCAGTATTGTTCAATAAGTTAATTACTATTCTCAGTGTTGTTCAATAAGTTAATTACTGCTCCATGGAGACCTGGCAGGTGAGAATTCTGAGCACTAAGATCATTTTTTGTTGAAACACACAGTCTGAATTCTTTCCAGCTGTGCCGTTGCTATTAAAATATAACCTCTAGATGCATTGGGAGGAAGAGATTTGAAAGAACATATTATGTGTTCTTTTTGTGTTTAATGTATAGGATTTTTCCAGTGAGTATTATTTTTATGGTTAATTCTGGATTTATATCTGGTGGTTAAGTTTTCTTCAGGCCAGAAGAAATCAGAGACTAGTGACCAAGTTATGGGGTCTGGAATTGAGCTGTCTAGGTTTGACTCCCAGTTCTATTACTTCTTAAGTGTTATGACTACTTGGTACAAATTACTTCAGTTCCCAGAACATCAGTAACCTCAGGTATAAGTTGGAGATAATAAGTACTTATCTCATAGGGTTACTGAGAGATTTATCAAGGAGAAGAGCTGAGAGTGTTAGTGTTTGTTGTTATCATTATTGGATTAATTTACACTGTAATCTATAGATCTCACAGGGTGAACTTAGATGATCTCATATGGTGGAATTTGTTTCAGGGCTCAAGTTCAGAGACACAGGTATATATATAAGTGATGACTCTATGACCCAGGTTTCTGGCTACTGGTCTTGTTACATCTCTGAGAAAGATGCTTTCCGGGCAGGAGGAAACTTGAAAAGACACAGCCCACATTCTTCTTTTCCTGCTGGAAGATTCCCCTAGCTTCATTACTTGAATAACATGCCAGGGACTCTGTGCTTTCCTTGTCTTTACTTGTCAGTGGATCAGCTTGTTGCTTTTTCATGTCTCTACACAGCATTTTGCTTAGTTGTCAGCTTCTGAAGAGGCAGATGTTCATCTCAGGAATGTTTCTGGAGTTCTCCCTCAAAGGATGCAAAATATGCTTGATAGCTATGGTACTTGAGTCATGATTTGTTAAAAATGGGAATTGAGTGTTTTTTAACAAATAGCTTGCTGCAGGCCTCATACCTTCAGTGGGTTACCACGACGGAAGCCCCTGGAGGCTTTATGCTATATAGAGCTTGCCAACTCCCTGCTATTTCAACCTCCATTCAAACCAATGATGTTAGCAAAAAACAGCAATGTATTTTACACTTATGTTTTGAAGAGCAGTGAAAACACTTTGAAGTCTTGATCCAAAGGGTCAGTGAGATAAAAATACATTCATTTTAACCAAGGCATGTGTTTGAATCCATGCCCCGACAATCAGGGTGAACTGTATCACCCACACAGGGATTTCACTGCTCTGCAGGCTGCAGGAATTTTATAGAGTGCACTGATCTTGGTGGGACCTTATAAAACTAATTAATGACAAGTGTTTCAAAATCTTCCCCTTTTGATATAAATGTTCTTTGTATCTTGCTGGTAGAACATGTGATAGACACCAAAGAGAAAAGACTTAAAAGTACAAAATTCTGTAAGGAGGAATGAGAAAGGATGTGGTTAATAAAATAATAATAGCTGTAATAAGGGCCACTAGCCACTATGATAAGTACTTAATTATATACTACGCAGCAGGGCCAAATCAAGACCTTAAAATACATAACATCATAAAACTTCAAAGGATATTATATCAGTCTTTAAGTTCCTCTTTATAAAAATGTTTTTTAAAAAAACACTGACAATCAAGGGAAGCTAAGGAATCATTCTGGAATAATTCAGTCTACACTTGTCAAGTATCTGCATTTAACTATCTCAGGAGTGTCAGGTCCACAAAATCCTACTATCTCCTTTGACCATAACACATCTATCTTCATTAATAATGGTAGATAAGTCGTTGATAGAAAACAAAGAGAAGAAAAGTATTTGAGGGTTTTGCTAGCACAAGGGGGGAAACGTGCAATAGGTTTTAAGCTACGAATCAGTTATCAAAGATAGTTTGCTCAGAAAGAAGGATGCAACAGGACTCCCTAGAGAGAGCTGTAATATCCTAAAATTAATATGAATTCTGCAGTGTCTGTCCTTATGGCTCAAGTGGTGGCCAGAGCCTTCAAAACCAAATCCAAAGTTCTCTGTCTGATACACTCATTTTTCAGTTTGGTTTCTACTGCTCCTACTTCTTTTGATATCTTCCTACACCAATGTCTATTCAACTTGTCTCCTGTCATTTTCTTTTTATGTATTTACTTGTAAATTCAGCACTGAGCTACTTTCAATGATAAATACAGACTGCATATTTTATTAAAAGAAACATACATACCTAAAACATTCATAAAAATAGCATAATGACTTGCTACTTATGACAGGATCCCTAGTTTATAATAGGATGTATGTATTTATTAAAAAGATAAAATTATAAACCTCCTAAAATATATAATGGACATAAGTTAAAGATTTTAACTGTTAATTATTAAAGGTCACAAGTCATTATCATTCAAAGGAAAATCCAAAGGACAGACACATATAAAGACAATTAGAAAACTGAGATGGCTTGATATTGACAACTGGACAATATCACCAATCAATTGCGCCTCAACTAGGCAAAAATCATTTGCATTTCTCTGGAAAAAGATAATTTGCATTACTACAGTTTTCTTCAACTTACAGAGTTATAAGAGTTCCAAGACAATGAGTATCACAGATGACCCAGAGTGTTCTCTAGAATGTCTAATAATCATTTTCTTTTTGCTATCTCAAGATTTTCCATTCTTTTTCCTGATAGATTATATATCATACAAAGCTATATGTAAGAAAATAATAGCCATAATAGAAGCTAGTCACTCTAAGTTTCATTTAAATTGTCTAACTGAATTTATCACGTAACACTATGACATAGGTGTTAAACAGGCCTCAGATAACATTATAAACCTTCAAGTAATGTCATCAAGGAAAATTTGATGACCAGAGAAGCAAAGGAAACATGTGGATGTCTCATGTTGCTCTGGCCTTGGACAGCCTGACTAGCAGATATTGGCTGCTGTCATCTTTTTTTTTAACAGATCACTGAGAGTGTTTGTCCATCAATTATAGACATGCCACACAATGCTGGGGCCATCTAGTCTGACCCTCACTGTCTAGTCTAGATGTTCTGTCTGTTGGACTAGCCTTTCTCTGTGTACATCAACAAAGAAAGAGGATTTTTTAGGTCATTTTTCTTGGGCAGGGTCTTACACTTTATTATTTGGAAATGTTTTCCAAAATGCTCCCTATGAAATGCTTGTCAGTTTCCTAAGCCTGTGAACTCCTACCCCTAATACCACTGTAACTCTTTATTTATTTATTTATGTATTCATTCATTCATTCATTTGTTCATTTTTGCATAGAAGAACTGGGATGTAGACCAGAGGTGCAGGGGGTGGGAGGTGAGGAGGGAGTGGTAGTAAGAGGATTCACCAGAGACAGAGTGGGGAGCAGAACAGATTTATTGAAATACACTGCTAAGGGGAGCAGGGCTGAGCCATACATGGGTTAGCTCCCCAGCCAGGCATCCAACTCAGGCCATAGGGGTGATAGCACTGAGACTTAACCCTTAGGCCAGCAGGGAGGCTCCACTGTAACTCAATATCATTGTAATCTCTAAATTATAACTTTGATAACTTCACACTAATAGTGAACGTTTCGTGTCTTCATTCATTCACTCATTCGACAGCTATACGTGGACTGCTTTCTCGCTTTCTCTGTGCTAGACATGGCCCTTGGTACAAAAGAAACCAGCAGTGAATAAACCAGAAATAAATCACTGCCTGCCTAGAACTTAGGCAATTTTTAAAAAGTGGAACCTTTGATTTGTTAAGTGATATGAAGTGTTATGGAATAAAAAAAGCGGGAAAGAAAGATGGGAAGTTAATGAAATGTGGCATGAGTGGGAGAACTGTGGAAATATTTAAATTGCCTGGTGAAGAAATATCTCACAAAAACCATGGTAAAAAGGTAAACCACACATGTTTACAAGTGCAAATACCCAGAGGTGTGAGCATGTCTGGGACTTTAAGGAAAAGCACAAAGGTTAGCGTGAATCATGAGAAAAAGAGCACTTTTGCTCTCCTCAAATATTAAAGACATAGCTCATTGTATGGACTTGGTATATCTACTACCCTTTTGACAACACAAAATGCAAAGATAGAGTATAAATGAATGAATGGATGGATATATGAATAGAGCCCAACATCTTCTGGTACAGTTCACAAAATATTATCATAGGCCCATAGAACTGATTTTCCCTCTTCTAAAATTCATGAGGCATTAACAATTTTTTAAATTAAAAAATTATCCTTGATTTTATTGTCTTGACTAATTTGTTCCTCCTTATTTTTTTAGATAGGTTATTTCAGAGAAAATTAAATCCCTTGTTCACTATTCTTTTATGTTTACATACTAAAATTGATGTAATGAAAGCGTGGATTCATGTTAGAAATGTGTATTTGCGCTCTAAACTAGCACTTTAAAAGTTTGAAGGCGGTTCTTAGCCAAGAATAAGAATCCTCACCAAGTGGTTGACTTGAGATCATGGTCAAATGGATGTTTTTCCTTAATTTTAGAATCTGGTCAAACATTTACAAAAATATACCTTTTTTTTCCTCTCCATTTTCCATGAATAGCCTCCCTTAGTTTTGTAACACATTATTTTAGGCACCAAAGGTCAGACAGCACAAAGAGAAGACAGCATTGATAAATTAGGTGCCATACCCAAGACAGACATGTGTAGTTAATCAGATTTTGTCCCTTTCTTACTTAGTCTTTTCACTTCTGAAATAACTCAAAGCTATTAGCTTTCTTGTGTTCACTAGTTATATAGCAGTAATGACTTGCAAAATACGTCTCTGTTTTTTCCTCAGTAAGCCATGTGCTATGTTAATTTTTTTGAGAAGATTGAAACATCTCAGAAATGAAAACACTAAGGGCAAAATTTGATGAGCCAGAAATGTCTATCTTAGCCCGTCACCTCTCCCTCTCCCTCACTTCTGTTCTCTATCTCCTCTTTTTTTCTTTCTCTTTTCCATGATAGATTTTAAGTATATAATATTGTGACAGATAGATGTAAGAGAGACAGACAGATAGATCTGTGTAATGTGTGTGTGTCAAAGAGAGACAGAAAGATTGATCTATTTCATCAGTACCATGTAACTTTTCCAATTCACAGCCATGAGTTACTGTCACTGTTGAATGTGTTTTCAATCCTTACAAAGCAGTGGGAAGAAAAGTCACTTTTGACTTCCCTTTTCACTTGTCTCCCAAATATTAACTCTAGTTGCCTCATATGGTTAATTCTACTCCATTCCACTCCTTGAGATTTTCCATGTTGAGTTTATCCACATAAGATGGACTTTCAGTTATCATATTGCATCTTCAAAACTATATTAACACCGTGTTCACTTTTACCCACATCTTTTGCTTACTTCATTCAAATTTAGTTGGTTTTGTAACATTTCAAAATGCATCTTTAAGTATTAGCCCATAGGAATCTGTTTCATAAATAAAGCTTGCATTTGTCTTTTTCTCTTTTCTTGGAATCTTTCGTGATACCAGATTCTTGGAGGGTTCTTGATTTTTCTAGAGTCCAGAAATTGCATAAAATGAAGACAAGGGGTCAGGATAAAAGAGACAAAAATCCATACTTTAACATCCTTGAGATTTTTCTGTTGAGTTTATTTGTAAGGCTAGTCAACAGTTTGAAAACAGCTTTTGGGTTTAGACTAGTATAGTCAGCTTAAATTCTGGAACTAACATTTGCCAGCTCTATAGTCTTTGGCAAATTAATTATGCTTTCTGATCCTTGGTTTTCTTTTTCTTTAATGGGGTTGGGTTTTGGTACTTAACACCAGAAACTTTTGTAAAAAGTAAAATAAAGACTATAAGTTCTTATTTTTAGAATCTTTAACTCACTTATTTCTCACAACATCCCTCTGAGATCATTTTTGTCCCAATTTTACAGATAAGACAACTGAGTAATGAACTTTGCATAGAGTTAGTATTCATTCATTCATTCATTCATTCATTCAACAAATACGGATTGAGGGCCAGCTAAGTGCTTTCACAAAGCTTTCCATTCCAGTAGCAAGAGATGACAATATACATTTAGCAGATACACAAATGGGAATTTTGGAAATATCAGGAAAGGAGAAAAAACAAACAACTAAGAGAGCAATAGAAAAGAAGGGGAGGAGCCCCCTGAGGAGAAAGCCCCCTGAGGGAGAGACAGTCAAGCTGAATCAAAGTGATGAGAAGAGAGCTAAGAACAATAGAACAAGTAGAGGGAACAGCAAAAGGAAAGTCAAAGTCATGGACTGTATGTTTATAGAGGCACATCAAGAAGCTGATGAATTAATACCTTAAAAGGGAGCTTGCCCATTAAGTCACTCTTCGAGCACTTCAGGGTTAATCCTAGACTGCATGACTACGGCACTTAGCAGTCCCCCAGGATGGTTACATCCCTGACTATCATCACATAGGTTTAATAAGATTATGTTTCACAACCCAGATGCCCAAAAATAGATGACTGGATCAAGAAGATGTGGTACATATACACAATGGAATACTATTCAGCATTCAAAAAAGACAAACACATGCAATTCGCAGCAACATGGATGGGCCTAGAGGGGATCATGATCAGTGAAATAAGCCAGAAAGAAAGAGAAAAACATAGAATGGTTTCACTTATAACAGGAATATAGGGGAGCCAAATAAGAAAGCGACATTCAGCAAGGTAGGAGGGGAGGGGGAGGGCTCAAGAGGAGGGAGGAGGGGAGCACGGAGGACTATGGTGATGGCTCTATGGGTGAACAGGTGGTGGGTAACTTATGGGGAACACACAATAATGTAAAATATATGAATAACAAAAACAAATAAAATATCTATCAAAAAATAAATAAAATAAAATAAAAATATAGGCAACAACAAATGCTGGAAAGGATGTGGAGAAAAAGGAACTCTTCTACACTGCTGGTGGGAATGTGAACTGGTTCAACCACTATGGAAAGCTGTATGGCAATTCCTCAAACTGCTAAACATGGAGCTTCCATATGACCCAGCAATACCACTTTTGGGAATCTACCCAAAGGACACAAAAACACTAATCCAAAAGGATACATGCACCCGTATGTTCATTGCGGCACTGTTCACAATAGTAAAGGTATGGAAGCAACCCAGATGTCCAAAAATAGATGACTGGATCAAGAAGATGTGGTACATATACACAATGGAATACTATTCAGCATGGAAAGAAGATAAACACATGCAATTTTCAGTGATATGGATGGAATTAGAGGGGATCATACTCAGTGAAACAAGCCAGAAAGAAAGAGAAAAATATCGAATGGCTTCACTTATAACAGGACTATAGGGAAACCAAATAGGAGAGAGACACTTGGGGGTCAGGGGGAGGGGGAGGATAAGGGCGCAAAATGGAGTAGAAAAGAACACAAGGGACCATGGAGATGGATCACGGTGAATTGGTGGGGGGTTACCCAAGGGGAAGACAAAATGTAAAAGATATAAATAACAATAAAAATATATATTAAAAAAAAACTCTCTTACTGCAGAGTTGTTAATAAAAGAAAGATGATATTTTCACAAAAAAAAAAAAGATTATGTTTCATATGTTTGTCACTTGGTGATTGAGGTAAGGAGAGGACAAGGGACATCAAAAGGTGAATTTGCCTGTCTTGTTTCTTGCCCTGTGCTAACTTCAAAGGACTCTTCCTCTCCATTAAGCTTCACTGGGGAAGAAAAGGGAGAAATGAATCTTTTAATGAACACAGCAGTTCAAATCATTTCTTGACTTCTGGGATAACACACAATGCAACTTGTTTGGCTTTTTTGAACTCAGACTGATTGATCGCACAACAAAACAGAAGCTCTCAGGACATGTATCTGCGGGCCAGAGGTGCCTGCATCTGTGCTTGTTTCTACAGCCACATTTCACACCCTCTTAGGGCTCTGATCCCAACACTGTAAGGTAGCAAATAATTTTAAAACCAGTTAGGTCTGGAGATGTTAATTGGATTTTTGACCAAGACTCACACTAGTGCATTAGTAATCCTCTCTGGTTAATCTACCATTTGAAAGTCGGGGTGTGTCATGCAAGGTATGTGCTCCGATGGGGGAGGAATTAGTCATGTGTGGGTACAGAAAGGCAAGAGGACCAGAAGCCCCAATAAGATCTTGGGGGGTGGTAGGTAATAACAAAATCACAGCGATTCAGCAGCACAGACGTTCATGGCGGTCTAATAGGTTCAAGTACGAAGCTCTAAACCAAGTACGTACAAGAAGCAACTCAGACTCACTGACCTGGAAAAAATATGGAAGAGATGCAAAGTGGGTACCACTTTATACTAAGTGTATTAGGTTCTTAGGGCTGACATCATAAAGCATCAAAGTGAAGGTGGCTTAAAATAACAGAAACTTCATATCTCACAGTTCCAGACTAGCTGCCTGAAATCACAGTGCTCACAGGACTATGCTCCCTCTGAAGGCTGTAGGGAAGGATCCTTCCTTGCCTCTTTTAGTGCTAGTAACCCCTGGTGTTCCTTGGCCTCTAGAAGCGTCACTCCAGTCCCATGGCCACCTTCTACCCGTGCATCTTCACTTCTGTCTTCCCTTTCCTTGTCTCTGTCCAAATTTTAAAACTCACCCTAATGACCTCACTTTAAGTTGATTACCTCTGTAAAGACCAATAAGGTCACATTCTGAGGTCATGGAACTTAGAACTTCAACATGTCTTCCTAGGGAGACACAATTCAACCTATAACACTAAATGATACTGCAAATTGCTGGCACTCTCCGTTTTAACTTGGGTTACCAAACACTGGTCAACAAATTTTTATAAAAGTCATATCACTGAAATAAAATTAGTCATTTCCTATCAATTTGTATGTGCTCAACATGAATATGACAGTCAAATTCTAATTTTGGCTCTAGTTTTTTTGTAATCTGCAATAAGTGGATGTTTACGTCGCAAAATATATGCCAATAGTAATAGGCCTACGTTAATACCTGTAAAAAATCAAGTCACAGACTACTTCTTAGATTTCTTCACTTTTCTCTTATATAGCTGGTCAGGAGCATCTCTGGGGAGTGGCCAGCAGTAGTCAGCCAGCATTGTAGTGGACCATTTTCCCTGGTATCTTTGTTCCATTGATGCGGTATCTTGATGAAAACGTTTGCCATGTTCATCACTAACCATACCACAGTTTTCAGGGAAGAAATCCAGATGGGAATGAAGGAAGTGTATTTAGAGACATATTGCAGCCAAGTTTCTGATACTGCATCAGCATGTCTTCTACTAGTTCCTTGTAGTTTTCTGCCCTAACATTCCCAAGAAAGTTTGTAGACCCTAGGCGAAAAGCATTCCATGCTTGTTTCACATCACCTTGCAGCAAGTTGTTGAAATGGTCGTCTCAATGCAGACAGAATGTTTGGGTAGACTATTCTTTACTTCTTTTGCTTCATTATTCCTCCAGAAAGAGGAGGAACCAGGCAGAAGTAACAGTCTTTGATGTGGTTGCTTGGCTCTCTCCACACCATGGGGACTGCAAATGGCATTGATGGTCTTTTGCCATTTCACCGCCGTGAAAGCTGTGTTGTACATGGAGCACAGCATATATGCGAGGCCCAAGGCTTGTCTTGGTCACCAACCTTGCATCCGAAGTCAAGATGATAAGTCTTCTTCACTTGAGAAATGATACTTTTCTTCTGATTGGTAAATGTTACTTCCCCACAAATAGAGCAGAAATTGTCCACGCTATTAATGCACTTTCGAAGCATTACTGTTCTGTATTGTGCCTAAATGGATAAAACAATAACAGTTCTATGGGACAGTAGCTTCAACTGTCTCGCACAAAGTCTGAAATGTTTTCAATGTTCAACCTTTCCAACAGGGCTTTATCTAGTGTACCACTGACGTCAGCTTACTTCAGCAGCCGTCTGTCAGTAGTATTGCATTGCATCATAAAATGATGCCCTCAACTCTGGATGATGTGTGCATGATGGTATTATGCAATGTAATGCAATATTGCCTCGCTAGGCTGATTTAGGATGTTGTTGCAGTCCTACTGGATAAATTTCCTGGTGAAACATATCAAATGAATTATATGAAATATCTTCAAAATGAGAGCTAATAAAAAATTTTCAAGGCTATATTCTTGTTCAGCACACCAAGATACTACAGATTAGGGCCTTTTAAAGTCAGTTATGATCTCACTGTTGACCAGTGTAATCGGAGGGGAAACAGATAGGATTGCCAGGCTAGCAAATAGAAATGTAAGATGCCCAGTTAAAATCTGGATGGTGGGTCAACAGTGCATATGTCCTAAATATTTTATAACATGCTTAAGTTTTAAAAGTGTATTGATTATTTGTTTGAAACTCAAATTTAATGGGGTATCCTGTCTTTTACCAGGAAACCCTAAAACAGGCCCTGTGAGCCTCTCTTCTTCAGGTAAATTCTAGGTTTTGTTCCATTCCTTCAAGATCCCAGGTGCAATGGCCATAGTGCAAAAAGCCCCACAATAGGTTTCCCGAGCCTTGGATACCAGTACCCAACACACTGTCCGTGTTTGACTTGGCCCAAGCACTTATCCTTTCTAAGACTCAGTTTCTTCTTCAGTTACAACAGAAATAAGAATGTCCCTCCTACCTACTTTAAATCATTGTTGTGATGTTAAAACAAGATAAGTGAAATGTAACTGATTCCAAAATATTCAAGAACTATCATAGAAGAAACTTATTTGTATAGCTTCAAATTTAGAAGCTTGAAGTTCTGTCCAATCCTTGCTTGGAAAGCCAATTCACAGCAGCTAATAGAGTGTGAATGGGAGTGTCCACCCTCACCTTTAATAAATAAATGGTCACCTCTGACGGCCATTTCTATGACTTCAGTGGTCACACTAGAAGATTAGGGAATTAGGATGAGAAATGTTGGCCATGAAAAGACATACCTGAGTTTATAACCAGGATATTTTGCTTTCAGACCTCTGCTTCAAAACATAATGTTCTTCTATTTAATAATCTATTCTGAAGAGATGGAATTAGTATTTGTGTACCAGCAGGTGAGATATCGCTTTTTAATTCAGAGAAATATATCATCCAAAATAATATATGAGAGAGAGAAAGCAAGAGGCAGAGAGAAAGAAGAAAAAGAGACCCTGAAGTGCTGAGTACTGGGATCACAATCTTCCATAAGCAACACGCAACCAATTCTGGAGAAAATTTTCAAATAGGAGCTGGAATAATTACCCACACTTGCTAAATAAACACTAAATGTGTTGCTATCAAAATGAAAATCCGTCATTTCTATTTTGACTCTAAGGGCCTGTAATTAAGTAGGCTTGGCAGCTGTTTTAAATCCACGCACCTAAGGAGGAAAATTATATGCTTTACCTGTAAGGAGATTGTGGTTTGTATTTTAAATTTCATCTCTAAGGGATTTTTTTGTTACCAGAAGGCGATTTTTCTTCACTTGTTTGAAGCAAAGTAGTCTTGTCAGAGTTTACAAAAAGTATCACAAAGTGAGACTGAATTTTAGCAGCTTACTATAGCTTAGGCAACGTTTCAGGGTATTTATCATCTTATTTTCCTCAAAAATACTAGTGTACTCTATAAGAGACTCAATAGTGTCACTGCTTCAATGGGCATTTAAATAGGTTACTGTCAAATGTTAAATCAATTTACTCTTTGGTTTTTGTGGAACATTTTATTTTACAACTATCTTCTGTGTCCTATGAGACCACTGAGCCCTGTTAACTACATGCATAGTCTATACCTCTGTAGATTGGGCTAAGAACTAATTCTATGGAATTAATTGATAAGGAGGGCAGTGTTAAAATATTTATGTCATCTAGAAGAGCTAGCATTTCTTGTTTTAACAAGTATCTTTGTTTATAATTAAGATATTGCTTCTTAGCCTTGGGTTAAATTTAAAAAATAACCTCAAGTCATCAGTATTTTACAAGAACCTGTTACTGTTTATTCCTAAGGAACACATCACTGCAGAAAAATACAACTAGGAGACAGGGAGTGAGTCTGACTGTACTGCTGAAAGGAATCTGGAGTGGGGAAAAGGACTGTACAACTCTGGCTACTATCCCACCATGGATATGGCTATTCCCAGGAGATGGAATGACTAGGAAGAGATGATATCTGCCAAGTATAAACACATCCACTGATATGCCTGCAAATTTCTATCATCTGATGACTTCATGTGGCTTGCCCACAAGTCACAGCTTCTTAGACATTGATAATAGATGCTGTAGATGATCTTGATTTGTCCCTCAGAGTAATCTGAATCTGGATATTCCCCAATTTGGAGATATTTAGGACTTGTATTGCCAGTCTTTAATTTTGCAAGTCTTTTTACACATGACTATGTATTAGGCTATGTTAGGCCTTAAGAATGAGATTTAGGACTAAGCAGCGCTATGTTACTATTGGGAGTTTACATCACCTTTCTAGAAGTCATTACTATCTGTTTTCACATTGCCATATATCCCCTGGTTAACTATACCTTACCCTTGTTTAAAAAGATAAAGATAAATAGAAAGATGATGGACAGATAGATGGGTAGGTAGAAAGATAGAGGGATGGAGAGAGAGATAGAGATATCTTTATAAATATCTTGTTACTTAATACTTTCCCATGCTTAGGCAGTTGATAAATGAAAAAAGTGAGACACAGAGAGGTTAACTAAGCTGTCCAAGCCAAAGAAAGGTGGGGCCCAAATTCAACTAGGCATTGGTGTCAAGTCCACACATGTAGATTTTCACCTAGATCAATTATAACCTTCCAGAAAAAACAATTAGAGCATTTTGGTTATTAAACTAACCCAGGATTTTGTCCAATGAGGCAGAAAGGGCTAGATTTACAATGGTTTGAAATAAAATCTACTAGAGTGTCTAAACAGAATGACTTTCAAAACTAAAATAGATCCTACAAGAAATTTAACAAAATTTCATTTCTGTGGCCAAGGCACCAAGATTATGTTGGTGTTCTAATTGACACCACAGTTGAATCATAGAGTTTGGTGGTTTTACTCATCTCTGTTCTATGGCAAACAGGGGCTTTATCTTCTGTAAATCAATCAAGAGACTAATAGTCACCAAGTGGTATCATCATGACTACAGAGTACTTAATAGATGTGCCCTTCAAGTCTTACTGGGAAAACACCCAAACTTCAACCATATTAATATTTCCCCTCTAGCAGACTGGTCCAGAGCCAAGTATGCGATGGCATTTACACTTGCAGCTTTGGTCTGTTTTCTCATTTTTTCTTGCCTTTCTTGAGCTTCAGTTTTCAATCTGGTTTGTTTTGTTTTTGAAACTTCCATCCAGGCACATTTAACAAACTTCCCATTCCTGATGGCACTAATGCTTTTACATTGGCTAAAACTATGGATACAACCATTTATTCTTTGATTTGCTGGCCTGCGTTTTTTCTGGATACTGACTAGGAATCTGAGATATTGCTAACAACTGAGAGTTGTTTCAGTCGTAAGTAACACCATTTTGTTGTGATTTGCTTCACAAGTTGGAAAGGAAATTTATATTGCTTTTGAAAATAAATGTGAAGGTCTAAACCATGCCATTTTTATTCTACTCTTCAATTGAAACCATCTTTGTAGCACACAAGGTCCCTGTATTTAATCAGCCTCAAGCAGTCTACAAAGAACATTTATCTCGTTCTCAATAACATATAGACTGACAAAATACTCCTAGCGAAAATAAAAGTACTGCAAACTATATTTATACTACTCAATATATTCAGCATGTACTTTAACTGTATTATTACTGTAGGGTAAATGGGAAAATTGTCAGGTTTTTCCGCCCTCCCCTCAATGATGGACCTCTGCAGGCCTATGCGCATGCCTGATGGCAGACACCTGGAAGAGGGTGTGGGCCTGTGTGAGTGGGCACACCTGGGCCAGAGACTGGGCTTATAAGCAGCAGCAGCAGCAGCCACAAGACACCACCAGAGAGCCTGAGAGAGTGAAGATTTGCCAGCCTCCCAGCCTCCCGGCTCCCCGGCTCCCCGGCTCCCCGGCTCCCCGGCTCCCCGGCTCCCCGGCCCCATTGCCTGCCCTTTACCTGGTTGCCCCTCCATAAGAAACAATTAAAAAGCATAAAAAGCCACAGAGGGCTCCAAAACGCCTTCCCTTTAGACCCGTCTGTGCAGCTCCACAGCGAACCCGTGCTCCTGATGTCTTTCCTGCCTCTACAATTGCCTATAACCTATATCAGAAATTTCCTCTTGGATGCGAATCTTATATTTTGCTTTGTTTATTAAAGCAGCAAGAGGAGGTATAGAAAAGATCCAAACCACATAAGTATAACCCAAATGTCCCCAATTATGTCTGCATCCTCTCTTCAATTCTCCATTCCTTACTCTTACTTTTAGGCATTTGGTGGGGTTTTTCTAGCTACCAGTTCCTGGTCCCAGTTATTTCTGGTACATATAATTCTTCTGAATAATTGGAAACTGGCCCACTCATGGTTTGGTGCTTAATATTCTGAACATAAACTAAACTAACGTAAGTCTGGGGTTTTCCAATAATGGTTAGAGAGGCGTGTCAGGTGAATTCTCAGTGCCTCTTTGTGGTACATTGAGGCCTCTCTTGACTTCAGTGAACAACTTCTAAGGCATTGTTGTTTTAAGCTGTGGTTACAGAAGTTTTAACTTGATGCTGATTCTGTAGTACGTAAGAAAGTAAAATCACTGTTCTTGAGTCAAAGTGGTGGTTAAGCTCACTGCTGTCCTGGAGGTCCCATAGAGCCATGGTAGACCAGCTCTTCCAACTTCTTTTGCCTCAATTCCTCACTTGATCAAGTGAAGATAGAAGGATCTCTTTGTTCCCCTAAATTACACAGGCATTAGACTTGGGTTCTTCAATATGCTCCCACTGAAAGTCTTCTACTTAACAATATCACTCTGATTAGTAGGGATGAGAGTTCCCTCAGAAAATGTATATATAAAGACTAAAGAAAGAAGAGAAGATTGATGCAAACTTTCAGCAAGGCTGAACTAAATATAGGGAAAAGGAGGGTGACTTGTGCTTGGGTAGGACTCAAAACTGGTTTGATAGTGTGTGTTCACTAGTAGATTGTACCTAGAGACCCCTGGAAAGGTCTGCTGTGTTGAGACAGAAAAGAATTCCTGAAGATGAGCTGATATGGGTCTCAGAACCTTTTGCTGAATGCATCCAAGACTATATGAAGTCAGGTAGGAGGTTAGGAAGTATGGTGCATATCCTACAGACAGGTGAAAACAACTACTCTGGGTTGGTCTTTGATGACTATATTTGCTTCCTTATTTTCATGTTTTCATACAACTGATTATTTGGAAGGTACAGTCACCTAATTTTCCAGCATTTGAAATTATAGGAATGTTTCCAGACACTTATAAATCAATTCACATAGCTATTGACATGGAGAAAGACCCAGTGCTCTATGAAGGAAAATCATTTGCAAAAAGCTTCAAATGCTTTTTGTGTCTGCTCTGACAGGACAACTAGTCTGTGTTACCATAGAAAGGAGCTAGGTTTAGACTTTGAGAAGAATTCCTTGACTTTAAAAAGTTGGCAAATATGAAAACACTACTCAAGATGGATAAGAATCTCATTATGAAGAGTTATCATATGGTGGTTGAGTGAGTGTAAAGTGAACACATGGAATGTGCAGGTATTAACAGTGTTCCCATTTATCGCACACATCCCATGTGCTATCAAACTTATTTCATGGGCACCATGTGATAAACTACTCATCGTGCACGTCCGAAATGCTATCATGGTCATAGCATGGCCACTATACAATAAATCACTTATCGCGCACGTCCCATGCGCTATCATGGTTATCGCATGGGCGCTATGCGACACACCACTTATCACGCATGTCCAATGCGCTATTAAAGTCATCACATGGGGGTCATGTGATAAACCACCTATAGCGCCCGCCCCATGCACTATAAAACTTTTTGCATGGGCCCCATGCAATAAAACACTTATCGCACGCGCCCATGCGCTATTAAACTTATCACATGGACGCTATGCGATAAGCAGTTTATCGCATAGTGCCCATGCAATGAATGGCTTAGCACTCGATTCTCTTGCACTTTAAAAAGTGAGAGAAAAACGTTGGAAGTTGAATTTTTACCCATGTATACATTACAAACACTAGGACAGAGGATTTTGCTTACAGTAGATGGCCAGGTCTGAGGATCAGGAAAGGCAGAAATTGGAATTACACCAGCAATGTAAAGAGATAAAAAAAACTACAGGCCAAAATTCATTTGAAATTTCCCCTGCTATTTCATGTAGGCCAACTCTACTGGTGTTGCTTTAGTTCAAATTCAGATATTATTCACTCGTACTTTAGCAATAAAACACTCCCCCCCCCATGCACCCCCATGTGCTATTAAAGTTATCGCATGGACACTATGTGATAAACCGTTCATCGCCCCGCCCCATGCGCTATTGAACTTATCTCATGGGTGCCATGTGATAAACCATGTATCCCGCAGGCCCCATGCGCTATTTAACTTATCACATGGGCACCATGCGCCAAACCACTTATTGTGCACGCCCATTTGCTATCAAAGTTATCGCATGGGCGCCATGCAATAAACTACGTATCACACATCCCATTCACTACCGTGCTTATTGCATAGGCGCATCGAGGGACTGGGACATTCTCTGAAGTCTACTACAGCTCTATTGTGATATGTTCTCTAAACTTACTCTGAGATAATAGGTGTAAGCCTTCTTTTAACCACACATCATTTTTGATCCATCGAATAATAAATTTCCATATAGGTTCTACTTTAACTCTGAAGGGGTGAAGTCAGCAATATAATAGGAAGGTTTCTCACCCAAACAGGTGGTGTGGGTATTTCCAAGCAGGGACAGACAGGCCTGTCTGGGTCAGCAAAGCCTCCATTGCATACCTACAAACGATAGACTCTCACTGTATTCAGATGCTCCCAGATGAGCATATTCTAAAAATTAGCAGCAGAAGTGCCATTTGTCTTAAACTGACTTGAAGTCTCTCAACACTTTTTGCTCCGCTCATGTATTCACGTATTCATCTAGTCTCCGGTTTTTCACGCCATGGTGGATTTGTTTGGAACTATTAGGCGCTATTTCTTTGATCGTACTCAGTCTAGAAGCTTTAATCTCTATGCATTTAAAATTTTATTAAAATATATCCAGTAGTTCAGGAGCTGTGTGTGTTTTATTGAATGCTTATACCATTCATGCGGTGGCACAGAAAATAGCCGGCACAGGAAGTGTTAACTGAAGTCTAATTAAACACTGGCAGTTGCTTGGAAAAACAATTTAAAAAGTCATTCCACAATACCGTTTCGTCGTGAAGGAAGCTTTAATGAGGACTTGCAAATTGTGGGAAATCTTTTCCTCAAGTATAAGGCCTCAGAAATTTCTCAAATGCTCATCTAGAATAACACCTTGTTAAGGGTCTTTGATTTGGCAGCTGTTGTTTCAATGCAGTTTAAAAGATATCAGCTGTTAGGGTTGTTTTTTTTTTTTAACACTTGGGCATAAGCAAAAAAATAATAAAAGCCATGTCTTCTGGCTTTGTGTTATTCATTGCCACCTCTATCTTATGCAAATTTTCAGGAAAAAATCTGAGGACTACATTAGCCAATCATTTCAACCCAGTACACTGAATTTCAAATTCAAATACTATCATCAAGTCTTAACTATCCTGTAAAGAAAAAGTTACTCCATTCACAATGAAGCAAATGTCCAAGATTTTAATCTGGGTATTGCTGATAGCAGTCACATGCCAAATCATAAGATGTACCTGAATGTTCTTTACTCAACTTAGCAACTGCCACTACATAGTTTGGGGAAGAAAAATTATATTTCCCTTCTACATAGCAAGATATAATTGTATGACTATTTCTTACAATATCATTCCTATGATGTAGGGAAACAGAATGGCACAAATGTCTTGCCTTAGATACAGGGAGATATTCAATCCATATTCACTGAGAATATAATAAAAAGAAAACCTGACTCCTAATTTGTTAAATCAGTCTGTGACAGCCAAATATTTTGGACCACTACACAGCAGTTAAAATCAAGTTTGACACTTCCCTAGATCACACCCTCAGGGGTCGTGACTCCCCAATATGGCCCTGTTATTCACATCCATATGTATTTCCAGTCCACATTTTTGTTTTTGTTTATTCATCGAGGTAACATTGGTTTAAAACTCTGTATGATTTACCTCCTTAGGTCACCACGCCACACCCACCACCAAAGCACCTTTAGCGTCCCGTGCATTGCTAGTGTTGGCCTATATAACCAACAGGGTATAGTAACAGTGACATTATGTTACTTCTGAAGATAAGTCACAAAAGACCTTGTAACTTCTGCCTCAAGCTTTCTCTTGGATGGCTCTACCATTTTGGAGGACGCTCAAACTTCCTTAGGAAAGGCTCAAGTCTGAAGAGTAGCTGAAGTCAATAGCCAGTAAGGAATTGAGGAGCTCTGCTGGCAGCCACAGAAATGAGGTTAAAAGCAGATTCTAGGTTAAAAGCAGATTCTTTCACTTAGTCAAGCTTTGAAAGACTTCAGTCTTGACCAGTGTCTCAATCATAGACTCATGAGAGACCTTGAAACAGAACCAACCAATCGAATTCCTCCTGGAAGCCGGACTCACAGAAACGATGATAAATACATATTGTTTTCAGCCACTAAGTTTTAGGAAAGTGTTATACAGCAATAAGAAACTAACAGACTTTCTTTCCTGTTCTTAAATAGTTTAAGGCTGCTTTATCTTTTATTTTCCTAAACCTATATGCCCCAAAGAATCTTCTTTGTCTTTTGTAAGTGCAGGTTCAGGAATTTCTTTAACAATTCCAAATATAAGATCTTATTTCAGGGATATGCTGCAAAAATCTTTACTCTCGTTGGCTATAGAGATTGTTTTCTTTCAGGATTGAGTCACACATAGAAACACAAATATATGATTTGTATAAACTCACATAATCAACAAACTATAATTTGTTGATTTTGTTGATACAAATCCTATCAAAATACTAACTAGAGTTGAGATAAAAATGAAAGACAGTGAAAATCACTTTAAAAGTATAGCCTGCTAAAATAAATTTATCTCAAAAGAATCCTCTTAATGCTTTAATTATTAAGAATAGAAAAATGTCTTTACCTTCTCCTCCACTGATCATTAGCATCTATGAATCTAAATGCTGGAAGCATTTTTTAGTGTCAGTTTTCTTCTTATCTGAGCAGCAAATACCATTTGTGCATGATTCATTGACTCTCCTGTTTCCTTGGTAATTTCTCATTGTAGCTAAATAAACTGATTCTCAGGGAAAGTTTTGTGGTTGAAAATTTGCTACTATGTATTGCAGTATTTTCATAACATGTTGGCAACACTAGATTCCCACTGACTTAAGGTACCCCTAGCTGAGAAACATGATCTAGGGCCTCTAAATTTGAATCCTCTAAACTTGAAGTCCTTTACTTAACCAAGTCAAATTTGCCACCACTAAATCTATGCAACTTTTAACCAGAGGCCAGTAACTTCAGAAATCACCCAGCAGTGTCTTCCTATGATTCTATGCTATTTTCAGAAAAGAAAATTTACCATACTTAAACGTTTAAATTCGTTGGACTTTGTGACATAATTCTCTAATGAACATAGATGATTGTGTCACTAATAAGAAAAAATAAAACTTCTTCCCATGCTTCTGTTTTACTTAAAAAATTCCAGTAACCATAGTAAGTCATACAATTTGGGCTCCATAACACTTCTTTATTCAACATTTTCTCCTTGCCAAATGAAGTAGTCAACAATGTAGAAAAGAAGAAAGAAAACACATCTGAGTTGACCTATCAGAGCTAAGAAATAAAAGAGACATGTCCAATATGGATGAATGACCCCCATATGTAGGGCCAGCACCTACTGTGTCCAAATTAAAAAAAAAAGGCAAAGTCTCTAATTCAAGGTGATGACTATCAGTGGGTCTATCCTACAGAGCTTCAGTTTCTTCAGACCTAAGTTGTGTCAATCTTAATTATATGCTACATACTTTTTAGAATGTTTTCCCCAAAATTTACTTATTCATTTTGCATCTACTTCATGAACATAGGTCATTGTATTCAGGTTTTTGATAACTTGATCCTCAGAGAGATAACTACACTTATATTTTCACTAACCCTAAGTTTAAGATCCAATGGATTCAAGCTTCAAAAATGTATGTCTTAATGAAGTCTCCCCCAAATAACCACACATTTTAATGACTCCAGCCCGAAAATGGGCTAAAATGCCATGAAACATAAACTAGACTCAACACTGTCCAGTGAAATTATCACCATCACAGGAACATTTGCTCTCTGCACTGTCCCACAGTAGCCACTGACCTCATGTGGCTTTGGAGCACTTGCAATTTGGATTGTGTAACTAAAGAAATGGATGTCAACTTTTATGTCATTTTAACTAATTAAAATTTGGCTACCATAGTGGGCAGTACAGAAGAAGTCTTGCGAGTTAACCCTTTTGGCCTTTGAAACAAAGACATTTTGAAGCTGAATATGTCAGCGAGAGCTAAGTGGAATAAGTTTCCATCTAACAATCTCTAGTTTTGAACCCAGAAGCCATGGGAAAAAGTGCCCCAACATCTCTGTAAACTGAGCAGATCTATTAGATTGGCTCCCAGCCACACGGCTTTCCCATGCCTTTCCAAAGCCAGATCAGCTAATGCTGAACTGTGAATCCTTCAGTGATACTGAAATTAGCTCTGTCCAAACCACCTTCCCCCTAGAGTTATGGCCCATCTTACTTCATTTTACTAATTTTAAAAGAGATGATCAAAACATTTATGAGTCCTCCATTGTGGGAAAAAAAACAAAACATTTGATTTTTGCCGCAAAAATGTCTTCCTTTTTCCATTATTAGAAAATCTAAGGGCATGTTTTCACTCTCTGCTGTAATTAACCTGGCGTGGGGCAGGGAGGGGGTTGTGGTGGGAAGGGCACCAGACAACAAGCTTGAAAGCCATCAGCTAAAAGCAACCACAATTGCTTGGGACATTTTATTTCATTTACTTTTTAATTCAGGTAACCTTTGTTTACAGCACTGTTGCTAGGAGGCCTTGGACCACACCTTTTCAGGTGCATGTTCCCACTCCATACTCACCACCACGGCACCCACAGTCCTCCACCCTAGTCTAGCATTCCTATCCCCACTGTGTTTCCCCCTCTCCCTCCCCATTTCATAGCCTTAATTTCGTCATCAGATTTCTGGGGTGAAAACAAACACAATTTTTGAATTACCCAAAGTTGACATTTATTATAAAGATCAGTGACCTGTGCCTTCATAGTTTAATACTCTGATCTTTTACAGTTGAATGTTTTATAAAATGCCCACAGGACTAAATGTTCTGAGTGAGCACACACTGATAAGAAAAACTTCATCAGATAAGTCAGTGTACAGATACACAAAGTAAATCTTAGTAGGCACCAGTCCTTTATAAAGGAATCTCTTGCCTTCAACTCCTTAAAATAGTGGCACGTGTAAAAGGTATGTATAAATGTTTATTATGCTTACTTGCTCTCTTCCATGATTCTAGGTAATTAAAACTTAATTACCTCATCTGTCTACTAATCTACTAAGAATAATCCAAAGGAGAGACAAATACAGTTACCAAATTATATTGATGAAAAATCTGTTCAAACCCATAGAAATTCACATACCTTTGTAGAAATGTAATGTTACAAAAACACAATCCTTGATTTTTACCAATATTTAGCTGGAGGATTATATTTTCAAAACAGATTATTTTGTCATTTTTTTTAATGGAGAACACCCACATTCATCCATGTTTCAGAAGTAAATTTCATTTGTTAGGCAAGAGTGAAGCATCTGGAAGGTATTCTTCCTTCCATAGCTGTCAGGAACTGCCGCATGCCCCACTTTCTCTGGCCTTTTCTTATTTGTAGGATCAAGTTCATAGTTATGCCAAAACCTTTCAAGTAAATAAGAGTCCTGTGTCTTAACAATACCCTGGTTGACTTCATCCAGGCTGCTGGTATCTCTCCTGATACCCAGGCCCTTGCCTAGACCCTGACCTTGGCACCCATTTGTTTCATTTCTAGCTGAGCTTCTTAATCTGGATCCTAACACTTTTTCCTTAGTTTCCAAAGTTCTGGCACATTATTTACCAGATACGACTTTTTTCCTGGTAGACATATATTTTTCCCACATGATACATATTTTTTCCTACTGTTCCCTCCTGCCTTAAAGCTCATGAATGTGACTCCTTTGCTACCTTACCTTCTATTTCCTTATGCTTCTATCTTCTTTGTTGCTGATTTCTGGTTTTGAACTATAAACCTTAAATGCAAAAGCAAACTGTGGCTCAGAGTAAAGTGATTTCCCCAAAGTCACACCACAAATAAGGAGCAGTCACTGGTTTTATGATTCCATCTACAACTGCCAGGCTTTCTGCTCCTGAGGTCAAGCAAGGCCCAGTGCTGAGGCTCACACTGAATGCTGGGTACTCCAGTATTCCCCACTGGCAGCTCAAATCCACATCTATCCTTGCCATCCACACTTAAGAAAAAACAGAAAATGTGAAAGAGCAGAAAACTATAAACCTGGGATGGAGGTTTATCAGTTTGGACTTACAGGTCCTTGGGCTTAACAAAACCTTTATATTGATTTATGCTTTATTAAATAATAAAACCATCATACAGAGGAATGGATCCAGACATTGCTAGCAACATAAAGTAGTCTTTATCACTGAAAAAAGAGTTCCATTTTGACTTCTGATAATTCAAGTATTTGAGAAAAAAGTAGTGAACATATTTTCTTTTATGTGACAATGCAATCTAGCTGAGACATCAGAATTTACTGAGCTATTTTAGCTTTGACATTCTTGAGACCGTTTGTTCTTTAAGAATGGATCAAAACCCCATGACCCAGATGAGCAGATTAGCCAAACATACCACCACCCTTTCTGTGGGTATTTGAATTTGCCAGCCTACAGGATATGGAGCCTGGTAAGTCACATGCACGAGACAAGTGTTTGACACAGCAGTGCCGGTAAGTCTCTGCATGGAATAGTGTTGAGCAGAGTCAGGGGATTCCGATTAGCGTCATACATGACCTAAATCAGAGAACACACCAAGAGAGCTCATGTACTCGTTAAAAAGACCTCAATCGTATCAAACTAATATCTGACCTGATCTCAGTGAAGAGTTTCTAAATAACCAGATGTGGGAGGTAGATGTTAAAAGAGGTTTTCCAGAGCGTAATGAATGCCATAAAGCAAGCTTCCAAATATATCTGGGGGCGAATGATGTGAACATGTATTTCAACAGTGAAATATGTGCTGAGACTTTCCCAATCCCACAGCTGCATTGTGCACCAGGGACAGGGGCACTGTGTGTCAGTAGTTTTCATTTTCTGAATGCTGATTAAATAATTTATTTATAAATAATATAAAGACAACAGTCACTATGCTGAGCTCTATTCAATCTGCAATCTGCTGCAGTATACAAGTAAACATCAAAAGCTGGTGTTTCACAAATGCTATTTTTGGCTTCTTTCATTAACAGACGGCCAAATGGGTGTAAGCTGAGATCAGCAGATGGGCAGAGCCACATATCAAAGGCCCATGTCCAGTAAATGCAATGTGTTGGGGGTGGGGAGGGGTTGGATAAAACCACCCAGGGAAGAGGCCTTTGGGCACCTTTCCAACTCATTAAGGGTCTCATCCTTGGCAAGGGGGCCACACAAGCTGTAAGCTCAGGTGCTGCCATGGAATCAATCTAACTGGAAGTGAAGAGTCCTGCAGTGCCATGGCAACCACAAACTACTGCAGGAGGCGAGGGAGGAGAGCCACTCAGGCAGGCCTGATGGCGTGTTGAGAGCACATCATGAGTGCTGAGGGGGCCCAGCCCCCAGGGAGGTCACTTTCTCCTGGTAGTAACTTCCATTAGGGAAGCAGGTCATGATTATAGCTGGAGGTGCACTGAAGCCAGGGCAAGCATTTGTAGCTCCTTTGTCAAGGAAAAGCAACTCTCATTCTGTCCTCTCTTCATGTTACTTCACTCTGAGATGTTGGCAATGGAGCAACAAGCCAAGCTGCTATGAGACAGACAGTGACATAACATGAGACCATTATTCAGGAATGTTCTACTGGCATGGAAATCTCTCCAACATCACCACCATAAAGTACTAGTACCCTGCTCCAACAGATTCTGTCGCGGCCTTTTTATCTTCAGATGAAAATTTTTCAAATATTTTCTCTGCTATTCACATTCACCAATTTCCTCACACTTACATTTTCTATCACCATGCCCCACTTAACTTGTTTCTCACCAATAAGATAGAAACACCACTGAGTGTAATGAAATAGGCTAGTTGGGTGATACTATAAAAGAGAGTTTTCGTCAGGAAGGTCGAAGAAGCAAGGACAAATGGTTGACCGGATTCTTTCTTAATCTATTTAATCCAATGAGATTTTTCTTATGGCAAATTAAAGTCTCTTTGGTCCCCATTTTAATCCTTCTCCATCCCACTCATTAAGATTCCAGTGATCATAAAGAATCACTGCCTCCATATTTCTTACATCTTTTCATCTATTTCCCCATTTGTATGAGAAGGTTGCTGACCTATTATAATCAAAAGGTGGTACATCTGATGTATCAGCCACTAGCCTATGGCAGAATACATCTCCTCACCAAAGACAGACTGCTAGCTGTCCCTTAATATTCATTCTTCCCTTCTCTCTCAAAGTGTAAGAACTCTCAAATTTTAGCTGCATATAATGCCACTTAAAATAACAGTCACCTAACCTATCTTCCTGGGTAGCCAGATTATAGCCATGTTACTAATCTGACCGAGGGATGTGAGAAGAAGTTATGGAAGCTGCTTCCAAGTTCTGTCCTTGAAGAATTAGCTGTTCCCACTTCCTCTTCCTGTTTCCATGATGATGCTGAAAAAAATCCTGATATTAAGCCGTGTTAGACCATGTGGGTGGGCAAAGTCAATGTCCTTGAGATAACAAAGGAATTGAAAGGCTTATGACACTCTAATGGATCACAGCCACAATTCCAGCCTCTGCCTACTTCCGGATGTTACACAATAAAGAAGTGAACTTCTGTACTGGTCAAGCAAGTGTATTTTGGCTTAAAGACCTTCAGGCTGTTAAATCTAATAAACATCTGTCTCCTATGTTTTATCAACCTGGCCATAAAACTTGGGTGGTCTTCACTTACACAGGTTCTATGAGAATTTGTCAGAAACTGCCTCAGGGTGCTAGGAATCTGATCTAAGAAGTCAAGAATCATGCAGAGTTGAGGTTATCATGCAAGCGATGACTTTTTAGCTAGGTTCAAAAAAAAAAAAGAGGGGAAGAGAAGACAAGAATCAAGATAAGATGAGGGAGATCAAATTACACAAGGGTAGAGAACCCAAAGGCGAGTGCACACCTGTAAATCCTGGGAGAAGGCTAGCATACTCATGCAGGCAGGTGGGGTCAGGAGACAGGGGAATTCCAAAATCCGCAAAGAGCCGCTCTGAAGGAAAACATAGAACTCCTGCTCTGCCCATGCCTCTGATGATTCTCACAGAGTGTTCCCGGGCTACAACCTCACTTGCACTGTTTAGTCTTCTAGTCTTCACAGCACTTCACAGGAAATACATTGCTTACAGCAGAAGAACAGGTTGTTTCCTTGCAATGAATTGGAGGTCTCATTGATGGAGGTAAATCTAGACCATCAGGATTCTTCTGGAACCAGTCAGAGCTCAGGATTTACATTGCACTGTGTATTGTAATATGGTGGCCATCAGCCCCGTGTCTAGCAAACACTTGACATGTGGCTATTCAGAACTGAGACATGCTGTAAGTGTAAAATACACTCTGGCTTTTGAAGACTTAGAGCAAACAAAAATAAGAGGCTAAAATTCCATCAATATTTTCATACTGCTTACATGTTGAAGTGGTGTTTTAGGTATATTAAATAAAATATATTATTAAAATTAATTTCCACTGTTTCTTTAACTTTATTTTACCTGTGACTTCTAGAAAATATAAAATTACCTATGTAGCTCCCATTATATTTTTATTGAACTGACCTAGGAAGGAACTTTTGTTTCCACAGGTGAGAGAAGGCAGATGGTAGACACACAATACCTGAATATCACACTCCATCACATGAGTAGAACATGTTGAATTTTACTCCGGGAGTTTCCTTCCTTTTCTTGTTTGATAAGCCTGAATATTTTTGGTTAATGTAAACACCCAGTCCTGGCAATGGGGTCCTATACACTGTCCTCTGGGGGAAAATAACTGTTGACCAAAGTCCTAATCTTCTGCAATTGACAGGAGGCTGTTCCAGTCATTAAACATTTAAAAAATCTATTTAGAGACACTGCCAAAATAACAAGCGACATTTTTTATACTGACTCTTCTCATTAAGCTAATTAAATATTCATGGCAGTTGGTCCTAAAGCTGCACCTCCCATTAGCCCAGAGAAGAATGTATTTTTATATCTGATGTGATAGGGCAAGGAGTATAGAAAAAAAAATAGCTGCTTTATAAAGAAGGAAATTATTTTTTTCTTTTTCCTGACTATTCTGACAGTAGAAATTAGGCCTTAAGATATTGGGATCCCCTGATAACCTATTAAAATCTACGTACCTGAAGTTCTTTCACTAGTTTTCAAACTTTCTACCAAATGTTTGTTTGTTTGGTAACCTGAGGACGAGCCATAGCTATCAGGTTACCAAACAACTAAGCATTTGGTAGAAAATTTGAAAACTAGTAAAAGAACTTCAGGTACATATCTTTTAATAGACTGTATTTCCATGATAGGACTAGTAAGTTTTAGTAAATCTGATTTATGTCCAGAAATCTGGAGCTAATTACTGCTGCACTATCCTCTTGAAGTAGGAGACCTTTCAGGTTTTTCTCTTCCCTCTCAGACTCATCTAACACCATTTTGGCTTAAGAAGAAATAACTCTTTGTTTGGTTTCTCTAGATTTCACATATGAGTTAAAGTACCCAGTATTTATCTTTCTACTTCTGGCTCACTTCAAATAATCACTTCCATTTCCTTGCATGTTGCTGAGTTTATCTTTTTGATGGCTGAGTAGTATTCCACTATGTATATGTACCAATCTTCTTGATCCAGTCATCTGTTCTGGGGCATTTAAATTGTTTCCATATCTTGGTTATTGTAAATAGCGCTGATATAAGAATAAGAGTGAAGGTTTCCTTTCAAATTAGTATTTTTGTGCTCTTTGGATAGATACCTAGGGGTAGAATTGAGGGGTTATATGGTAAACCCATTTTTAGTCTTTTGAGGAATCTCTGCACTTTCCATAGGGGATGAACATGTCTACTTTCCCATCAACAGTATAATAGGGTTCCTTTTTCTCCACACCCTTGCCAGCACTGGTTGTTTGTGGGGGTTTTGATATGGGCCATTCTTACAGGTATGAGGTGCTATCTCATTGTGGTTTTAATTTGCATTTCCCTGATGATAGGTGATGATGAACAGATTTTCATATGTCTATCGTCTATCTGAATGTCTCTTTTGGCAAAGTACCTACTTAGCTCTACTGCCCATTTTTTGATTGGGTTGTTTTCTTTTGTTGAGTTGTGTAAGTGCTTTGTAAATCTTGGATAGCAATTCCATATCAGATGTATGGTGTGCAAATATTTTCTCCCATTATCTTTGTTTTGGTCACTCTCTTTTGCCATACAGAAGCTTTTTACAAATTATTAGACTGAGATTTGAAAGCTCTGAAAGATCTGAGACCATCAGGATGGGAGGGGGAGGGAGAGAGGGGCAGTAGAGACAGTGGTGGAGTGTGGTGGAGGGCTGTGGGCACTTCTGTGTTTGGAAAACTATGGTGACTGCACTTGAGGGGAGAAATCCTATACTGTTAAAAAATAAACAAGGATGTTTTTAAAATTTTTGAAAAATAAAATGTATACATCACATTAAAAAAATGTAAAGACCTCTTGACTTTTTCTTATATTTTTCACATTATCCCAGGAAAAACGTAATTATAGCTAAATATTAAGGTCAGTTAAGCTTCCAACATGTCGATAAACTTTTCATTATTATTCTCCACTGCAATCTAATTACTTATCATGGACTCTGTTTACTTTACTTTAGGGTAACACTCAAGCACTTGAAGATATGACTCATTCACAGCAATTCCAAAAACAGGGTCATGTTTGAAACTAGCCTTTGCAGTGTTTAAATTATTTCCATCATTTCATTTTACCTGCATAAAGCGAACAGCATCTTCAGGGAATCTGTTATTTCCCTGGGTTTCCAGTACAAAATGCCATATGGAATCCTGCTACATGAAGAGTTGAAGCTAATTACAACTCAAGAGGACAGAGACCAAGTGATTCTGCATAGACATGATTAGGAGTTCATGGGTCATAGGATTTTGTCCCCAGAGAACTGTTTGACCTGACCAGAGTAATCAAAGGATCCTAAACCACGTAATAAGACACTAGAAAGGATAGAGTGGAATATGATTAATACTTTTGTGCTATTCTATTGGACATTTTGTAAATATTGGCGATTGGCAATCAGAGTTAAATATTGACTCAAAAACTCAATAAAATAATAAATCATATCTTTAAAAAAAAAAGAGAATTGTTATCCAAGGCCGCAGTGACCACGCATTTCATGCTGTATGCTCAATAATCCTGAATAAAAGTCCTTTCTTTTGGCTAAACAATATATTAAGAAATGCATTAAGGAATATATGCTGCAATCAAGTCTGTTCTCTCATGGTTTTTTTTTCCTTTACTCTAGACTTTTTTATACATTTTGATTAAATCTTATTTTTATTTTTTTTATAATATATATTTTTATTGTTATTTATGTCTTTTACATTTTGCATTCCCCTTGGGTAGCCCACCACCAATTCACCCGTGATCCGTCTCCATGGTCCCTTGTGTTCTTTTCTATTCCATTTTGTTTCTTATTTTTAAAGCACTGCTAGGGTTTTCTTCAATTTACAAAGACACTGTGATAAATGAAATAATCTGGCAGAGAAAGACAAATAGCTGTGTGTTATAACTTTATGTGGAATCTGTAAAAGTGAAGTTCTCAGAAATAGAGAGTAGAATAGTGGCTGCAGGGGCTGAGCGGGGAACAGGAGATATTGCTCAGAGACAAACTTCTAGTTAGAAGGTGAATAAACTCTGCCAATGTAATGCACAGCCTTGAGTTTAGTTAACAATATTGTAACAATATTGAAAGTTACTAAGAGGATAAATCTCTTTTTAAATATGTTTTACATTTCTTTTATTAAGGTATTGTTGGTTTAAAACACATTGATCCAGAAATATAGGACCCTACTTCTGCAGGTGTACTGTCTACTCACAAAGAAAATGGTAACAGTGTGACATGATGAGATGCTAATGCTGTGTTAGTAATCATATTGCAATATATAAGGTAGCAAATCAACAAGTTGTATGCCCTGAATTTACACTATATCATATGTCAATTATATCTCAATAAGTTATAAAGGAAGAGGATAAAGTAATGTAGATTTATTGAACAGAGTAGAAATAAGGAGGACAGGCATGCCAGATATTCAATGAGGCTCCACTCTCTGCATAGAAAATCAAGTCTTGGAAGGAAAATAAGAGTTTAACTAGATTCAGTGTAGTTGATGCAGTTCTAGTAATGGAGTTAACACATCATCCCTGCGGGCATGAAGTCAGTTTGACTTCCCACCTTTAGGATGACACAGCTACTCTCCCTGCTTTCCCTGCTGCTTCAGACTAGATGCATTCACCTTCCTTCTCCTGCTTCTCAATTTCCAGCCCCCAGAGAGAAGATCTCATGCAACCAGACACTTCCATTGTTATCCACAATTCTGTGAACCATATTAGGAATTGCTTTAATCGTTTGTCTTTTTGCAACGAAAACTATTAAATGTGATTAAACAAAAATATACTATTTTAGAAGTAAAGATTAACAAATTGATCTTTATAAAAGGTTATTAAGTATGACTTTTTCACAGGTAACTTAGGAAGGCACATTGCCCAACATGCTTTAAATTAGTAAGAGAAATTCATGACTTATTGACAAGTTCGTTTTAAAACTTGTTATATTAAATTTGGTTTTGATATCAAGGATAAAAGTGTAGATGTAATTTTAGTTATTATTACATTGAACTTGAAAAAACATGCTACTGTATCCTTGGGTTATTTTGTTTTGCTTTACAAAAAAAAGTCAACTGGCCTATTTTATAGATGTATGTTTATTTCAAGTCACTAGATTAAAAAAGCTCAAAGTTTGTTAGTAACTCATTAAAGATATAAATAATGTTTTCCACTATGGAATAAAAATCTAAATCATATTTACTCATCATATTTTCTCTCTTTAATATAGATTTTCAAATATTAAAGATGATTTTATATCTTCATGCTAATTGACTAAATGAATAAATCTTATAAAGCTATTAAAGTAATCTTGAAGTAAGGTTGCAAATGATCAGCTTTATATTTCTCATTAAGTTTTACTTCAAGTTCAATACACCTAGTTTTTCTGATTTTAACTAATGGTTCATTATACATATAAACTAAATAGCATATGATGAAGAAAATACTAAATAATTTAGAATTCTAGTGGACTTCTGTTTCCAGTAATATGGCAGATTATATATCCTGAATGACCCTTTTGATGGAAACAACTAAAAATGCTGAGGAAATATTAAAAGCATCATCCTAAATGCATTGCTGAGCTATTACAAAAATAAGGAATCTGCTGATTGCTCAAAGCAAAGTGTAAGCAGGACTCCTAGTGGGTAAGTGGGTAAGACAAAGTCTGCTTTGCCTTGAGGGTTTCTGTCAATCCTAAAGATTTTGGGCCTCCATTAGGTATTGGTTGTATGCGCTTGCTATGAGGTACAAGAGACAGAAGATCTCTAGGGAATCTAAAAAGAAAGTTTCCCATAAATCAGGATTCTCAAAGTTTGACACCCTGTGTTAGATTATATGAGGAAAAAAAAAATATTGACATGCAAAAGAGGACAGTTTATCTCAATCTGGGTACCAAATGAGGGAAAGACTCTGTAAGAATTAATCTTTCCAGATTGGCTTTTGGATTTACCACTTATAAGCCGAGTATTATAAGCAGAGAATGTAAATCAGGTGTTGCTGAATTTGGTTGCAACAAAGACAATGGTGTTCATCCAATATTGCAAGAGTCTAATATTTCCCAGTTCCTTTGCAATTGGGAAGGGAAACATTTCTAATTTTGATCACTTGATTATTGGCAGAAGCACAAATTACTTCTGGGCAGAAGAATAGCAGACATGGTGAGACATGTTCCAGTTCACTCCCCCACCCCACTCCAGTGATGATCAAATTGGACATACATTCCAGATAAAGCAGCTATATGTTGTCAGAAACTCAACTGGTATGAGTGAAAATCACATTAACCCTGGAGAGTTTGCCAAATTTACAACAGAATTTTTATGAGCAAGAAATCATTGCTTTGTTGTATTAAGCAATAGAAACTTGAGGTATGCTTATTATATCACCTGATTTAACCTATTCTAACTGATCAAAAATAATCAATTACCTGACCTGGTTACTGGCAGGACCAAATACAGATAATGTCAGAAGGAACCCGATTTTCACCATTACTCAACAAAGTATTAAGGAAGATAAAAAGCCAAATAACACACTTAAAATTCATAAACCACACCAAAAATGACACAATGTTTAAAATTTAAATTAAAAAGCATTCAAAAATTTCAATAGCAGAACTATCAAACATAAAACATGACAAAAAATAGTATCAAAATATAAGCAGGGAACAAGAAACTATAAACATATAAAGAATAAAAATTAGTTAATTAGAACTGCTTGGAATAAAACATATAATTGAAATAAAATACTCAGTGGATTAAACAGCATGGTGAGACATATAGAGATGTAATCTCTCTCCATGGAATTAATCCAAAGTAAATATAAATTAAAATTTCAGAATGCAGTTTAGGAAATTATTAAAGGGAAAGTGAGAAGATCTAACATAGACCTAACTAGAGTTTCAGAAAGAGACAATAGAACCTGCAAAAAGCAATATTCAACAGTCACAGAATCTTTAAGAATTCTTGGAATACAATAATTCTCAGACCCTCAGAGCCCATTGATTTTCAACCACAAGTACACACAAACCCCCTCTCAGGCACATCATAGTGAAACTGCAGAATACTGAAGAAAATAGTCTTTAAAGTATACAGAGACAATCAACAGCTTACTAACAATAAGTAGCAATGTCAACTTATTCTCGAAAGCAATAATATAAGTCAGATGGGACTGAAAATGCATTTGTTCTGCTTGAGGGGAAAAAAGCATCGTCAAGCAAGAAGAAAACACTCAGCAAACTTAACTGTCAAAAATTAGGCAAATAAAAAGGCATTTTCAAATAATCACAAACCTAGAGATTTCACTCCAAAAGACTTCCTAACAGAAAATGTTCAGAAATCTACTTTAAGCATAAGTAAATTATGCTAGTTGGAAGACCTGTGATGCAAAAAGAAAGGACTAAGCAAAGACAGTGATAAATATGTAGATAATACAAACAAATATTGACTGATACAAACCAATAATTTGGCAATATGTATGGATAAAAACAGTTCAAATGAAAATACTGGATACAAATGTTTATAAAATACATGGAGAAGAACAAAAAAAATTGGTTCTAGTATTCTTTAAGAAAAAGGTAAAGATAGATTTTATGATAAGCATGCCTATTAAAATAGCCAGGGTGGCCACAAAGGAGCAGACATAAAACTTTCAAACATGCAGAAAACTGAAAAAGAAAAGTAAACAATTAATTGAAAATAATTGAAAAAGAAAAGTAGGAAGGGTAAAGAAGACAAAAATAAAATGGTGTAAATAACAGAAAAATTATGATGGTAAGAATTAGCCCAAATATATAAATATTCATAAGAAATGACAGGAATCTACACCTTGCTATATACCCAACAGAAATGCTACTCACACAAACTCATGGATTAAAGAGTCCTGGGCAGCATATTCATAACAGTCCCCAAACTGGAAACTTCTCAAACACCCATTCTACAGTAGAATGAAAAACTAAGTTGCATATTTGATATAAGCAATCCTATACAGCAATGAGAATAAAAAACCTACAATTATGTTCAACAATATCAATGAATTTCCATACTGAGTTGAGGAAATGAGTGAATCTTGAGTGAAAGAAGGTAGACAAAATAAAGAATGTGAGATTTCATTCACCTATCTCACAAAAAAAGGCAAAATTAATCTGAGAGGTAATAAATAATCGTGCCCTCAACTGCAACATCAAACTGATGATGTTTCAATTGGATGGTGAGAAAATATTCGTGTAAAATTATCGCTAACAATTACCATGGCTCTCACACAGGACTCAGCTGAGGATACTGGAATGGTTTTGTTATCTATGCCATTCCCACAGCCCTCTTGAGCTTTCTCTGGGTTCTATAGGCCGTATAAATGATGGGCGAGTGTATAGGTTCTAATGCTAGTTACACTTATCTTTGCTTTCCTTCTGTCGCTGTCTTCAGTTTCTTTATATGTTCAATGAAGATAATAAAATAATCCCATCATGAATGTACTGAAGTGCTTAATACCTAAACTGAATTTTAGCCTGAAACCAATACATGTTCATTGTTATCATTGTTTTGTTATATTATAACAATATTCCCCTAAAACATCTTCATCTCTATAAACAGAAGCTGAGAGTGAAGCTCTCCTTGAAAGTCAAAAGCAGTCTGTTGTTGTGTTGACTGCCATATACTTTTGTTTAGATAATTCTCTATAGGGTTTGGCACAAGAGTCAAGTAAGTTTTGTTCTACAAGAATGATTTGAATTATCTTATGCCCGAGCACTTACAAAGAATGTACACCATAGGAATGCAATGCTACTTCAATTAAATGGTGTGAAATCTGTAGAAATCTTGAAAGAAATGCAGAAAACTTGAAATTCACAGTGAGAAACAACAGATTTTAGACTAAGTTATTTATCTTGGTGATTTTTAAGGTTCTGATAAATTTCTCTTACCTTCTGCCAAAACTTTACATTGAATAATAACCTGGCCATTTTCTTATTCAGCTGCCTGCAATACAAGCTGAATGCTTGGGCTATTGGGTACTAAATTATACAGATATGAAACTGACTATTTCAAACTGCTTCAGCATTTTTTGAGGTCCACTTCAAATCATTGTTCATGAATAGCAATTTGGGGCTGTTCTTTTGATGCATACCTGGGAAAAGATTCCAGCAACATTTAAATCTGCATTGCCAGCAGATATTTGTAAAAGACAGGTGGAACATTTTGGATAGAAATATTGTGCTACCAAGAATAGTTCTGACACCATTAACTTAAAACAACCTGAGCAAACTGGTCAGTTCTTATTGTTAAAGGGAATGAATAAGGGAGACAATTAGTTAGGACAATGTTGTCACCCGGAACTCTTTTGCCTAGCCACTTCAGTGAGGAGTGTATGGACAATAATAATTTCTAAATCTCTAATGCGGCCTGACGTTATATTTGGCAAAGCAACTGATGAAGTAAGACTGAATTGTATTCAATTATTACAGGGCCAAAGGAAATAGTTTACCAGTAGGCATCAGCATAGGAAAACCACCGGAGACAAGGAAATTATTACCTATATTTTCTTCTATGTCTTTTGTGATTTCAGGTTTAACATTCAAGTCTTTATCCATGTTGAATAATTTCTGTGTATGTTATAAGATAGTGCATGGTGTAAGATAGTGGTCAGTTTCATTCTTTTGTGGCCCTCCAATTTTTCCATCATGTTGAAGAGACTTTCCTTTCTCCGTTGTATGCTCTTGACTTCTTTGTCATACATTATATGCCCACAAATTATATATATATATATATATATATATATATATATATATATATATATATGTGTGTGTGTGTGTGTGTGTGTGTGTGTATACACACACATATATATATACACACATATCCATCAATGGATGAATGGATAAAAATGAAATGATAAGTACACAATGGAATTATGCTATGTGCAATGGTCAAAGAAAGACCAATACTGTATGATTTCACTCATATTTGGAAGATAAAGAAACAAATCAAATGGTCAAAGAATACAAAAACAAAATCAAACTCCTACATACAGAAAATAGGTTAGAGGTTACCAGAGGGAAATGGGTGAAATGGGTAAAAGGGGTCAACTGTGGTGACTGATGAAAACCAGACTTTTGGGAGTGATCACAACATAGAGTACACAGCTGCTAAGTTACAATGATGGGCAGCTGAAACTTATATATTATAAACCAATGTTGCCTCAATAACATTTATTAATAAAATAAAGCCAGGATATAACTTGATAAATACAAAAGGTCTCTATTCTAATTCCAACTCAAATTACTACTAAGGTCTCTTTTACTACAAATTTTAAGACTCATGTGTGATGTAAATGAGATGCTGTGTATAATGCTTTATCACGACTAATATAATCAGAATATGAATACTAGAATGAAATTCTCTCACAGGAATATTTTTATTTTTATGTAGTTAGTTTGGCATGAGATGGAATCACTGTAAATGAAAAATACATATTAAGGAAATAAAGATGTTTTTCCACAAATTAATCAGAGACTATTCAAAGAGAAACTTTCTCTCTGAAATGGAAAAACAGCCAATTTGTTGTCTTTGTATTTACATTTATGCATCATTGAAATAAATAATGCAATCTGTTGTAGTTTGAGAGAAAAGATATGACCCCTTTTTCTATCAAAACCAATTACACTTATTTTCAACCTGACCTTATTTTCTTTTCCAAGAATTTGTTTTCCAAAAAATCGGGCCAGAGTTTGTGTGTCTGTGTGGGAGTGCATGTAAACACACATGTGTGCAGGGAGTAATCAGTAAAAAATTAATTGAGAGCTCAGTGTTTGCTAAGCATTGCGTTCATAGTCTTGCTTGTCTCCACAATACTCATACATAGTAAGGACAATTTTCCATATCTATTTTATAAGTGAGAAAAGATAAACCATTGTGAAACAGATTGCTCTTTTGCTCATCAGCATGTGCTATTAACACCACATTCCTGTGGTCTGTCTTACTTGGTTGTCTCCCCACTGACTGTCATCTGCCCTTTGAATATTTAGGGAAGGACTCTCTGCTCATGTGGATTTGTATTGAAAAGGGATCTGACCAGATTTGTGAGAATGCCTGGCCCAGCTTCTCCAATGAGATCTACACTTAGGACAATTTGTAAAGACTTGAGTGTGCTATATACCAGTGCATCCTTATTTTGCATAAGAATCTATCAATGTCCCTTTATCCTCTGTGTCAATGAGAAGAATGTGTCCTCTGACCATTCTTAACCTCTGATGGGCCCCCCATGCCATCTGGCCAGGACACTGACTTCTCATTTCAGGGATCATAACATCACCCACACTCTTTCAACTTTGTGCATTCAGAGTTCATCCATAATTTCTGTGGAAGATTTTGTTTTTCTCTAATTCATTCTGGAAAAGGCTGGTTGCTGTCTTTCCTTGTCAACAGGAGTGTTAATGTGTCACTACAGCTCTCTGCCTCTCTGCTGTCTCTATTTTCTACTGTGTCTTCTTTGGTGATATGCTCTCTTTGAGGGCATATTCTCTTGGGATTCTCCATTCCTCAGTGGGAACTCCTCTTAGGAGTTCCTATTTGGAAATTGAACCAAGAAGAACAGCCAGCACAAAGGCCTACCCTTAAAGAACATTATCGATATACCCAGCAGCAGTCAAGCTTACTACTGATAAATCCTTTTGTGACTAAGCACAAGTGGGCAAGTTTCATTCTTGATTCCATGTTACAATCTTATACTTAGGCTAATTGCAAATTAAATGGCTGGAACTTTTGGTCATTGTAACACTAATACACTATGTCTACACTAAGATGTCCTGAATGCTTCTGTTCTGGGTTAGGCTGTTAATTACAGCCACATGAAAATCTCAGCATCTTGGAGATGCCCGGGAATGTAATACAGGGCATTCCCCCCTCAGATCCAAAGGAGTGTGCTGTTACTTCATACAGGAGTGAGGGAAAAAAATTGAATCCTGTAATTTCAGAACAAACCCGTTTAAAAAGGAAAGAAAATTCTTTGTTTTGAATTCAGGGAATCATTAAAACACAAAACAGGGCCTCCCTGGTGGCACAGCAGTTGAGTGCTGCGTTGTGGAGCTATCGGCAGCACCCGATGTGAGTTCGACGCCTGGTCCGGGAAGAATCCCCCATGGTGCGGCAGACCTCTCCTGCCTCGCCCGCTGCTCCCCTCAGCAGTGTATTTCTGATCTGCCTGTTCGACTCCCCACTCTGTCTCTGGTGAACCCTCTCGCTGCCCCACGCCTCTGGCCTGTACCTCAGCTTGTATGTATGGATGGATGACTCTTTAAAAAACAAAACAAAACATAGCCATTGAGAAAGTCTGGAAATGGATTTGTCCGTTACACTAAACACTTGTTGCCCTTTCTTTAAAGTTCAAACTTCTTCACGTGGAATGATGCTTCCTTGTGGTATTACTGGGCTTTTTGCCATGGTTAGATGAAACAGTACAATGCTTCGTGTACAGTGGTTTCATCTGGGCCCTTGATAAGGCTTTCAAACACTTGTTCATCCTCATGTGTTTTATTATATATGTGTACTCTTTGTTGCTCCAAAAGGATTTGAGCAGACAATATAATTCGAGTGCTGATATTGACTCTCATGTAACTGCAATCCCAGTTTCTTGACCACTTTCTGGCAAAACCAATGTTTCTGTATTTTTCCTCTTGGCTTTTAGCTCTCCTCAGAGCATTTCATCATGTGTTTTTACATTCAACTTATTTGTGTATTTTTCTGAATATTTCCTTGTATTAATTTGTCATTTACATGTCTACATAAGTTTGGGGTACAATTTTCTACTCCTCCGTATGTGCACATACTTCCCTCACCCACCACCAAAACTTCTGTGCCAATTCCCTTCCCCCTTCCTTCCCTTAGCCCCTCCCTCCCTCCATCCCTGTCTTCTGGTAACCAGTATTGTTCACAAAGTCTAAGACTTGTTTTTGTTCTGTTCTATATGCTTTTTGTTATTTATATTCCACAGATAAGTGAAATTATCCAATTAACCTGGAGGACCATCCATCCTGTCCCAAAAGTTATTATTTCACCCTTTTAACAGATGTGTAATATTCCATTGCATATATATTCCACAATTTCTCTAAGCCGTGGCCAACCAACTTAGGTCAGTTCCGTGAATTGACAACTGTAGATAGTACTGCTATCAAGACAGGAGTCCGTAAGTCTTTTTGTATTAGTGTTCTCACATTCTTAGGGTAAAATCCTAGCAGAGGCATGGCTGGATCATATGGGATTTCCATCTTTTTTAAAAGTGTCTCCACACCATTTTCCATAGAGGATCCACCAATACTGGATAAGTGTTCCTTTTTCTCCACATCTTCACCAACACTTGTTATTTCCATTCTTTTTGATATGGGATATTTTTGCGAGGGTAAGGTTACATATCACTGTGGTTTTGATTTGCATTTCCCTTATTCTAAGTGATGTTGAATAATAAAATATTTTGACCACCTGAGTTATATAGCTTTGCCTTTGTGTTCACATTAAGGCCAGTCCCCCAAAATAAATTTCCAAACTGTGATCTGGATGAAAGTCCCAAGGGAATCATTGTATATTTCACCTGGAATACCTGAAATTGGTCTGGAAATTTTATTGACTGTCCATGACTGCCCTGTGATCTAGTCAATACCAATACTTTTAGCTATGTCTCTAATGAGCCTTTTCTTCTTTCAGTAGTTTTGAATGTTCTCAAAAAGCATGTGGTTTCTTCAAGAAATAGTGGCTAATTTTATCAATACTATTCTGTATAAACTTGTTTCTTTTTTTAGTTAGCAAGAGCTTAGGAAGTGCCGTTCTTCTGCTATACTTTCTTAAACACAGACACTCACCATCATACACATCTGTATCAGCGTTTTTCCTGGAGCAAAATGATGTATAATTTCAAATTAAAAATCTGGCACTCTGTTCTAAAGGTGGGCTGACTGTGAGAGTGGTAATCTATAGGAAAGGGATGGACAACTCTACTTGGATTAAGGACAGATTTAACTCTTTGTTCTCTCCCATGTGTGAAACCTGATTCCTGAATATAACTGATGTTTGACATGAACACACACAGGGCAAGTGGCAGCTTCTAAAGCAACTTGGATCCAAATAGTTAGATACTTTATAGAACTGTTTACATCTCTGCGGTATCCAGAAGCAAACTCAGTGAAGAAAAAATGGGCTTTTTGTGTGAAGAACATGTTTTTCTGTGACTTGAATCAATCACCAATGGGCTATGACACTATGTCTTGCTGGGAAATTCACTTTTTTTTAAAGCAGCTCCCCTCACAATACGCTATAGAAGGTCCTAGAGGGATTCACAACCTGAAATCTCAACAGGTAACTAGAGGTCCCAAGAGGAGAACCTTGACTCACATTGTACGCATGCTTATTTCCCTCTGATGGGCAGGATGGACAGATCTCTGGCTAAATTCTCATCCCACTCACATTTCCTGAGGGACCTCACTCCCTGCATGGCCTTAATAATCAATTTCTATGCTGATGACACCCAGTTCTGTATCTCTGGCACAAATCTCTCGTCTCATTTTCAGATGCACATTGCCAAATATCTACTAGTCATTTTGACTCTTAATTTCTCCATAAATTGAATTCCAAATTTCTCCTATACCTGCTCTTTTTTCAGTGTTCTATATCGAGACATCATCATGTCATCATAGTTGCATAAACAGGAAATTCTATAGCTATCCTTGACCCCTCACCCCTACACACACACACACACATACACGCGCTCTCTCTCTCTCTCTCTCTCTCTCTCTCTCTCTCTCTCTCTCTCTCTCCACTCACTCTTCAAAACCACTCATTTTCTCAAATATCTTTGAAAATTAAGACTATGTTCCCATTCCCACCACTGCAGTTCAAGGTCATCTCATCTCCAACTTGAATTACTGTTCATAACCTACTTGTTCTCCTAGTCTCCATTCTTCCTCCCCCGTCACATCTCCTCACAGATTACCCTCCAGGTGGCAGACTCTCCTACCTCCCTGGCTGGCATCTATACTGGTTCCTCAGAGCTCAGCTTAGAGGCCGCCATCCTACCCCCCAGATCAAAGTGGCTTCTCTCCTGGGTAGTCCCCACATTGAACTGTAATTGCTTGCTTGCTTGTGTAGACTTCAGCAGACCATCCCCTCCACCAGGCCTGGAACCAGCCACCTTGCTCACCATCGTGTTGCTGGCATGGAGCACAAGGTGGGGACACAGTCGGTGTCCGGTAAATATTTCTGAGCTCAGAAGAGTAAGGGAACAAGGAAAGTGGGGGAAGGAGGAAGATTGGGTATGAACCAAGCTGTTTTGTAAATATGTAAATAAATGTGTAAGAAAAAAAAATTCTGAAATCAATGTTTTCTGTTATGATTTGTTTAAAGTTATAACTAATTGATTTCTGGTGAATGAAGTTTTAAACTATAGATTTTTGAAAGCCTGAAAAAGTATTTTTAACACATAATAATTTTTATAGGGTAATATAGTGAAGTCTTTTAAATACTTTACTAATATAGTAAAAAATATATGATCTTCTCTGAGTTTATTTTAAATCCAAATTCATAAATAGCGTCTGCTTTAAGTAAGGTAAATCCTTCAAGCTTTTTCTGGAACATTTAGATCCATCACCTTTATAGAAAAAAAATATAACAACGGGAAAAAAGCTGGATCCATGTTAAGCTTTAATTTTTTTTTTAAAGATTAGATTTTTGAAAAAATATGATCTTACTTCCCATTTTAAAACCATTTTAATGACCACCTCTAATGTTGCCTTTAAGGATCAATTGAGATCCTTCTAAATGTAAATCCATAAATGTTTTAATGGCCAAAACATCCTGGGTACATGGTAGGAATGCTATTTTCTGTGTGCTTTTAAGTGCTAACCACATTGAGCTTAGAAAATGCAAACCAATTTGATGAAATATTCTTACATTCATTTATCAAAGTCCAAGTGCAATTTCAGGGCCTCAGATATCAATTTGTCCATTGTCTTTTCTTTGATTCAGGTTATTCCTAATACCTGTGATCACCTGACGCACTTGTTCCTCATCACCAAACACAAAAGAACAGAGAGAAAGAGCAACAAGGCTCATGAGCATACTTTCAAATATCATTTTTACATGTTTATTTACATATTGACAAAGTAGATTGCTGGTAAATCAAGTTTTAAGCTGAAAATTTGAATATTTTTAACACATGAGTAGACTAAAATTTAATAGAATACAGTACAGCCTTTTGCATTACAGTATATAATTTTCTCTAATTTTTTAATCCAGACTTCATGATGACATTGACTGTAATTATATGTGTTATATATGTATGTACATATATAATATGCTATATATACACATATGTACATATAATAAGACTAGGGCATATATGGCCTAGTGTTGAGAAAGATCTTGGGTTGTGAATTAAGGATAAAATTAATAGTGAAAATATGATTTCTCTAGTGCAAAGATGGAATAAAGCACTTAACAATGCTGTAATCAAAAAAGAGTAATTTCATTCTGACCTGAGAGTTGGATAAAGACTTAATTAGCTTATCCCATTGCAGATGCCAACAAGTCTATTGTCCAGCAGTGAGACGCCAAGAGCCAGGAGGTCTGCTGATCTCTCACAGTTTCTTACATGGACAGGAGATTTACAGAGTCACAGTGTACAAGCTACTGGGCAAGACCAGGCACGCTAGAGGGCTGTGGCCAATCTTTGGACATTGAGAAACAAAATCACATTTGTACCAGAAAGTAATCATCCCTTTTAATTGGATATTTCCCTTCATAATACAAATGTTAGAATTAGGGCTTTTTCTAGCACTAAGTCATTGGGATCATGGTAGAATCAAGTGGAAATGGCTCCTCCCAGCAGGGCAGCATGCAATAGGGAGCTCGGGCAAGAGTCACAGGGATTCCTTAGGTTTTTTTGTTTTTTTTTTTTAATATATGTTAGCGCTTCCTATTTTTTTTATTATTATTGTTATTTATGTCTTTTACATTTTGTATTCCCCTTGGGTAGCCCACCTTCAATTCACCCGTGATCCATCTCCATAGTTCCTTGTGTTCTTTTCTATTCCATTTTGTGCCCTTATCCCCCCCCAACCGGCACTTCCCCCCCCCCAGTGTCTCTCTCCTATTTGGTTTCCCTATAGTCCTGTTATAAGTGAAACCATTCGATATTTTTCTCTTTCTTTCTGGCTTATTTCACTGAGTATGATTTCCTCTAATTCCATCCATGTCGCTGCAAATTGCATGTGTTTATCTTCTTTCCATGCTGAATTGTATTCCATTGTGTATATGTACCACATCTTCTGGATCCAATCATCTAGTTTTG
>PVIJ01007263.1:72348-84199 GCA_004024925.1 Scalopus aquaticus | reverse complement strand
CATGCGTTGGGGGCGGGGCGGAGCAGACGCCTGGAAGGGAAAGTTGAAGGCCCAGCCTGCACATGGAGGGATGGGGAGCAGGGCCAAAACCAGGAAGGCAGGAGAGTGAGGGAGTCGGGTGAGTGGGCCCCAGGGTGAGTGGCCGCCCGGAGTGGGCGGCCATCGGGGCAGAACGGCTGGTTCCAGGTTAGGCAATGAGGAGCCAGGGCAGGCCAGGCAGGGAACAGCATTGTTAGGGCCGGTGGCCACGGTACCCGCACCACAGCTACCTCTGCTGCTGAGTAGGCAGATGCCCGCGCTGATTACATCAGCACCTCCCGGCCACGCCAACTTCCCTCGGGCACCCTCCCTCCGCCTCTCTCTCCTCCCCACTGTGACTCCTGCCCAGAGAATGTCCATCCTTCCATAAAGGCCCTGGGAGTCCATGAGCTGCCACCAGACAGGAGGCTGCACGGTGAAGATGGGCTCCTCGCGGGCACCCCGGATGGGGCGTGTGGGAGGGCAAGGAATCGTGGCACTGCTGTTGGCTGGTCTCCTCCTGCCAGGTAGGAGGCTGGGCACCCTGGATGGGGGAGGAGGGAGGCAGACACCGGTCAGGGCAGACAGGGGCCCAGCCAGGGGGGCAGGGCAGGGTCTGGAGTCTGCCCTTGGGCCTGGGCTACTCTATGTGGCCTTGCTGCCTCAGGGAAGTTACCTAAACAGCCTCAGTTTTTGAAACTCAAAAATGGGGAGAGCGATAGCACCTAGCTCTCATCTCTCTGTGAGCCTCGCCTATACTGCCTGTGACAGGTACTTTGGACTTGTTAGAGGGGTCTATAAATGTTGGTTGTTGATGTTATTAGAGCATTAGAAGAAGATGGGGCATTTCACAGTTATAACAATAGCTGCCATTTACCGAGCCCTGTTCCTGTGCGGGACATTATTCTAGCACTTTAAATGCTTTAGATTATCAGCACTTGGGGTCATTAGAAGCTGTGAGAGAGGACTGGTTATTCTCATTCTCCATGAGAGGGCACGAGGCTTGGAGAAGCCAGGAAACGAGCTCACAAATCAGAAAGCAGGAAAGCCAGGTGCAAACCCCAGGCTGTGCAGTTGAGCACCGAAGTTTCCAGTGACCTGGCCTGTGGCCCTGGCAAGGAGCTGACCGTGTGGCACCTGGGAGCAGAGGAGGAAGGGAACCCGGTGACTAGAGGAGCCGAGTGAAGGGGGGCATGGGCAGAGTTGGGGTTTGGTGTGGAGGGGACACAGTCGACTTCTCTTTGAGGAGAGAAGGGGGAAACTGCAGATGTGGAGACCAGAACATTAGTGAGGAGAATTAAAGAAGAGCGGCAGAAATAAATCATACCAAGGCTTTATGGCTTATAAAGCACCTTCTGCATAGGTAGTCACAGCTCATGGTGTGCTGTGAGGAAGGCGGGACAGATTCCAAATATGTAAATTACCTTACTCTGTCTCTGCTGCTTGAGACCTGAGGGGCTGAGTTGGGGGTGAAGGAAGGATGGGGGCAGCTGGCCTGGGGTTAGGGCACAGGGTCGGTTAAGCACAGAAGTGACTCCACATTCATGATGGAGGTAACGGCAGGGCAGGCAGATGTGGGCCTGGCGGGAGTGGGGGGCAGGCAATTGTGGGCTTGGTGGCTGTGTGGGGAGACGGGGGCTGATGAGGCTCGGGAGCCTTGGGGAGGGTTCGTCCCAGTGGCCCTGGGCTGGGTCAGGAGAGCAGGGGTGGCTCGGGGTGCGGTGTCCTGTCACACTGGTATCAGCAGGTTCTACTGCAACAGTCTGTGCCCCCACATCTGGAACCCCACCCAGCTTTCCTGGCATGGGCAGCCTTGAGGTGGAAACAGCATCTCCATCCTTGACCAAGCCTGGCCTCACTTAAGAGGACTCGGGACCGAACTCAACCCTCAAGGGGCCTGTCCTAAACTCGGCCCCTCTGCCAATGACTTTCTCTTTTCCAGTGTCCTTGTTACTTTTCCTCCCCGTTTGAGGCCTCTATCTATGGCTTTGTCATTTGTCTTCTCCTCCAGCTGGTTCCATTTTTCCTCCCTCCATGTTTGTGCCTACCTCTCAGTCTGTCTCCCCTGCTCTCTCTCTGGGGTCCCTTCTGGTAGCTCCAGCTGTCCTGCTGCTTCTCTCATCCCATTTCGTTCCCTCAAGTCTGTCTAGTTCAATGTCTCATTTTCCCCTCTGGTAGATGTCTGGTCTTCCTTCCTCCCTGCCCCCCAGAATGATGAAATTGCCCTTACTCTGCCCTCTCATTTCAGTCAGTTTTCCCTCCCCGGGCTGTGCTCAGGAGGAGTCAGAGGGGCAGGTGACAGAGAAGGGCCTGAAAGGCGAGGGGGAAATCAAGGCCTCGGGTCCTTACTAACAGCTCCTTTCCTCCCCAGGGACCTTGTCTAAGAGCATCGGGACTTTCTCAGACCCCTGTAAGGACCCCTCACGTATCACCTCCCCCAATGACCCTTGTCTCGGTGGGGGCTCCAGTAACTTCAATAGTCACAGCGGCTCCAGCAGCTCCAGCTCCAGCGGCGGCTCCAGTGGTGTTTACAACAGTGGCTCCAGTGGCGGCTCCAGTGGTGTTTATGGCAGCGGCTCCAGTGGCGGCTCCAGCGGCTCCAGTGCTGGCCGTGGTGGTTCTTCAGGATCTTCAGTATTTAAGCCAGGAGCAGGGTATTCTCAAACCAGCTACTCCTCTGGCTCTGGCTCTAGTCTACACAGTGCATCCGGCTCCTCCCACTCAGGAAGCAGCAGCTACCACTTGGGAAGCAGCAGCTCCCACTCAGGGTCTGGCTCAGCCCTACCAGTCGGCGATGGCTCTTCCCGCTTGGTAATAAGCTCTTCCCAGTCTGGAGGACGCTCAAGCTCTGGCTCCCAAACCTCCTGGATGTCTAGCAGCAGTGGCCAGAAGGTCAACTCCAACCAGCACCCCTGTAGTTCGGATGTCCCTGACTCTCCCTGCAGTGGGGGGCCCATCGTCTCGCACTCTGGCTCCTACATCTCTGGCTCCCACTCCGTGTCAGGGGGTCAAAGGCCAGTGGTGGTGGTGGTGGAACAACACGGCTCTGGGGGGCCTGGGGGCGTCCAAGGTGGCCCCTGCGGTACCGGCCCGTCAGGCAAGCCCTGCCCTCCCATTACCTCTGTCGACCAGTCCTACGGCGGCTATGAGGTGGTGGGCGGCTCCTCCAACAGCTACCTGGTCCCAGGCATGACCTACAGTAAGGGCAAAATCTATCCCGTGGGCTACTTCACCAAAGATAACCCTGTCAGAGGCTCTCCAGGCGTCCCCTCCTTTGCAGCTGGACCCCCCATCTCTGAGGGCAAATACTTCTCCAGCAATCCCATCATCCCCAGCTCTTCCGGCTCCAAGTACCCGTCAGGAACATCCTCGGTTATTGTGTTCCAGCCAGTGGGCTCCGGGGGCGTCCAGCCCTGCGGCGTTGGCTCCATGGGTTCTAAGGGGTCCTGCTTGCCCTTCGGGTCCGGAGTCCAAAGTGGTTCCAGCAGTTCTAGCAGTTCTAGCAGCTCCAGTTCATCCTTCCATCCCTGCGGCGGAGTTTCCCAGGGGCCCTGCTCCTCCTCCGGCGGCAGCTCCAGCTCTCAGTCTGGCGGCAAGATTATCCTTCAGCCCTGTGGGAGCAAGTCCAGCTCTTCTGGTCAACCTTGCATTTCTGTCTCCTCCTCAACACTGAGTGGGGGTCCTGATGGCTCTCCCCAACCAGATCCCTCAGCTGGTGCCAGGCCCTGCGGTTCTGGCAGCTATTCGAAGATGCCCTGCCGCTCCATCCGGGACATCCTGGCCCAAGTGAAGCCTCTGGGGCCCCAGTTAACTGACCCTGAAGTCTTCCAACCCCAGGGAGAGTCACCAGACAGTGCATAAGCCAACTTTTCATATACACTAGTGCAGGCACGAGCGTGCAAACACACACAGTCTCCCCGTTGGGAGAATCCCAGGGGCTCATGCATGGGGTTAGCGCTGTTTTCTTCCTCCCTTTCAAGAGAACTGCTGTGCTTTCACATCACCCAACACGGCGGCCTCCTTTATCAACTCTATTTCCTCCTTTTCGCACATGGTGGACTCCATATCCCCTTTTCTCATTCTCTCCTACTGCTTCAATTCCCATTCTACTGCAGTGCTCTCCCTGCTAGATACTCCCTAAAATATTCTCACTGTTTCTTGGAAATGGTAACTACCCGTTCAGAATTTTAACTGGGAATCCCTCAAAATGTCCCAGAAGAGTTTTGATGCCTGGACAAGTCATTCCACCTTTCCCCCTTTGCCAAATAAAGTACAGAGCAAACCATTATCCAAAAGCAATCACCACTTTTTACTAACCTCTTCTTGTGGGTGTCTGGCCAGGCCACGTGATAGGCCATGGGGTTCTCACACTCCCCATGCCACACCCTCTGTGACTTCTCAACACACCTCAAAAAGTCTCCACCTCAGTCCCCCTTTCTGGCTGCCGCTTCCCTCAAGACCAGATACCCCCTGAGCGAGGGAGACACCGGGTATCTGGGGAGATTGGAGCAGGCTCCCTGCTCTCTCTGGGTCCTGGACACATGTCTCAATAAACTGTGTGAACCAGATACAGACTTTTTGCTTTCTTGGGATCCTGGGTCTCCTCTGAAGAGCTGAATGAGCTTTTATGCCTCTAGAGGTCCCCATACCCCCATTTTCATTCAAAAGTTGGTCCAGTATTTCTCTCCTACCTTAAAGCTCCTCCCACAATGGACATAAATAAATGTTCGACAAACTGAGACCAGGGGCTGCCCGGCTGCCCAGCTCCCTCCTCCCACTCCCTTCCTCTCCTGGCTGCAGGGATCCATTTTCTCTCCACTTCCCATTCACCCTGCCATCCTTCCCTCTCCCTAAATAGAGCCCTAATTATTTCCTCCCCCTCCTATCCAAGTTTTTCCCCTTCTACCATTAGTTTGCCTCACCTTCTAGATGCCGTTCTCTCTGGGAGTCCCGGGTTTCTGGGACGCCTGGAATCTTGGGAGGACTGGAACACCCCGGACCAGATTCCTGGTGACTGAGTGGGAGCCAGGCAGGCGTTGCTCTGGGAGAAGAAGTGGAGAGAGCGACGGCAGAGGGTGGGAGCAAGTCAGGGAGTGCCACCAAGCACGGTGACTCACCAGCCTGTATAAAAACACCCTGCCATGGCAGAACAGAGCCAATAGTGTCCTCTCTACCTCCACGCTCTTGTTGTCTCTGCTGGGGTTCTCCAGCAGGCTGTGGGAGTGAGAGGCAGAGCACCACTGTGGAGAAAGGGAGGGGTCATCATGGGAGAAGAGAGAAGGTGGGGGTGGATAGAAAAGAAAGAGGCCAAGAGTGTCAGACTGAAGTGGGCTTTATTGAAAGTCCAAGAACATTAATCCAAAAGGACACATGCACCCCTATATTTATTGTAGCAACGTTTACAATAGCTAAGATATGGAAACAACCCAGATGCCCAAAAATAGATGACTGGATCAAGAAGATGTGGTACATATACACAATGGAATACTATTCAGCAATCAAAAAAGATAAACTTATGCAATTCACAGCAACATGGATGGAACTGGAAGGGATCATGCTCAGAGAAATAAGCCAAAAGGAAAGATAAAAATATCGAATGGTTTCACTTATAAGAGGAATATAGGGGAACAAAATAAGAGATCAAGAGGAGAAAATAACAACAACAACAAAACAAAAACAAAAACTAGCAGGCAACCAGAAATGAGAGACATTCAGCGAGGGAGGGGGAGGATAAGGGCTCAAAAACGGGAGAAAAGAGCACAAGGGACTATAGCAATGGTTCACGGGTAAATTGTTGGTGGGTAACCCACAGGGAATAAACAATAATGTAAAAGATATAAATGAAAAATATATATTTATATATATATAAAAACGAAAGTCCAAGAAGGACGACTCTCTGCTCTGTTGGAATTTACTGCTGGGGCAGGGGTCTCTATTATAATTCTTTTTTTTTAAGAAAGATTTATTTATTTATGCATATAAGAAAAGAAGTGGGGTGTAGGCCAGAGGTGTGGGGTGGTGAGAGGATTCACCAGAGACAGAGAGGGGAGCAGAACAGGTGGATCCACTGAAGTATACTGCTGAGGGGAGTAGCGGGCAAGGCAGGAGAGGTCTGCAGCGCCATATGGGAAGCTCCCTGGCCAGGGATCGAATTCGTACTGCAGTGGCTGTGGTAGCTTCATAGTGCTGAGACCCAACCCTTTGAGCCACCAGGGAGGCCCTCTATTGTAATTCTTTATTGCTGTCAGCTTATGTTTAATTTAGCTTATTTCTGGTGCCTCAGCACCAGGGCACGAGGGGGATGGGCTGGTGATTGCGGATGAGAGCTGAGTGCTCTCATTGCAGGTGAGAGCTAAGTGCTCTCATCAAGGGTGGGAGGTGTGATTATGACCTGGAGACAGGCAGTGGAGAGGCTGAACAGAAAATTTTCTCATTGTCGCAGACAAGGTCATGCCGTGGGTGAGGGGGCTTCAAAAAAGCTTTCCTCAAAATTAGTTTTCCATAATAAATAAATTAACCAGGAAAATCAAAACAGGACAACCCACAAAAGAGTTAAAAACAATCAGCCTGTTTTCAGCTGCACAACTCCTTTGTGCCTCACACTACCGAGACAAGTACCGGGCTGTTTCAGTTGATAATAATAATGTCCTTGACAGGCCACAAACCACCACTCAGAACAAAGCACAATTGCTTCTTTCTCACTTATTCTTTCTTCTTAAGGAGTTAGTTCAAAAGGGCCTCTAAGGTCAAGTAATGAACATCCCCTCTAGTTTCCTAGCAACTAACTACTGGCAAGGACATCTAGGCCACAGTGAGCTCTAAAGCAAAAAAGAGTTAATCATTATCTAAATCTTTACATACTTTGTTGGAGTAGACATCAAACATGGATACTGTCTTAAAAATACCTTGTTTCTGCAAAAACTATGTCATCATATAAATTTGTACTTGCTTGCCAACCTTTAAAAAGACCCAGCGATCCGGCATTAAAGTAGAACGGCTTAATCACTCACTCCCTGTGTGTGTGCTGTCTCTCACTCTCTTCTCCTTGGATCGCGCCGACACCTTCCACACCCTCCCAGGACCTGAGAAACATCGGGTGGGAGCCGGCCTCCAACACCTCATCTCCCAAAGAGGGTGAGTGGGCTTTGCTGGGCCCTGTAGGAAGGGCCTCACTCCAAAGCACACGCCACCTCTCAGAAACCCTGCTTAGCTGCAGAGGAATTCACTCCTGTCCTAGAAGCAAACCAATTTGCTCCTATTGGATGGTATTAACTGGTCCCATAGGGCTATTGTTGAAATTTCAGGTCCCAAAAAGGAGGAATGTGTAACATGATCAGAAGTGACCTGGGGCGGCTGAGTGTACCTGCAGGGTTGACTGAAGTCAGAGGAGGCATTTAGAATCGCCCTGTTTCTGTCATTGCTGTGAGTCACCCTTGGTTGGGCATTTGGTTTCTGGGACCAGCCAATGACAGGAGTCTAAGGCCTCAGGCAATCATGGAGAGAGATGATCTCTGGTGCAGGCCTGGTCAGAACTTTTGGAAAACTGCTGTCTATCACCCAAAAGGCTGCTTCCCCCTATCCATCGGCCATCTGGGGAGGAGTGCTTTACTCTCCCAGTAGCCAGCAGGTGCTAGGGATGCGATAGAGCAGTAAAATCTAACAGCCAGTATTTAAATTTCTTGCAACCAGAAAAACCTAGTCTGGCTGCATCCTCAAAGCAAAAGAGAGAAGGAAGGCATGTAAACTCTTTTTTTTTTTTAAAGGGACATTTTTTTGAAAGATTTATTTATTTGTGCAGACAAGAACTGGGGTGCAGGCCATAGGTGTTGCACCATCAGGGAGGCCCCATGTAAACACCTTTTAATGGGAAACTTTCAAACATATTTGAGAGCAGGCAAATAGTTAATGAATCCCTATGCTCCCATACCCCACTTTAGTATGACCCGCTCACAGCCATTTGACAACAGTATTTTTTTTTTAAAGATTTTTTTATTTACTTATTTATTTATGTATACAAGAGCTGGGGTGTAGGCCAGAAGTGTATGTGGGGAGGGCGGTGAGAGGAGTCACCAGAGACAGAGTGGGGAGCAGAACAAGCAGATCGACTGAAGCACATTGCTGAGGGGAGCAGCGGGCAAGACAGGAGAGGTCTGCTGCGCCACATGAGGAGCTCCCTGGCCTGGGATCAGGATCTGAACTCCTGCTGCAGTGGCTGCTGATAGCTTCATGCAGTGGCTGTGATAGCTTCATACTGCTGAGACTTAACCCCTTGGGCCACCAGGGAGGGCTAACAACAGCAAAAGAGCACAAGGGACTATGGTGATGGCTCACGGGTGAATTGGCGGTGGGTAAGCTACGGGAAATGCACAATAATGCAAAATAAATAAATAAATAAATATCCTCATCTACAGTTAGTTGGAAACATTTGCTCTCTCTCAGTATTTCTATATTCTGTGGATCCATCTGTGGCAGGCAGAATAATGTTCCACAACCCCACCCTAGCACTAAAGAAGTCCTCTCCCTAACCTCTGGAAACTGTGACTGTATTAGGTTTCATAACAAAGGGACATTAAGATTGCAGATGAATTGAAGGTTGTTAGTCAGCTGATGGTTAAGTGGAGAGATTATTACGGATTATTTGGGTGGGCCCAATGGGTCTTTAAATGTAGGAAAAAGGAAAAAGAGGAAGTCACCAGTGGTGCAATGTGAGAAGTTCCTGCTATTTCTGGTTTTGAACATGGAGGAAGAAGACCACGAGCTCAGGAATGGAGGTGGAAAAGTCAAGGAAAGGATTCTCCTCGAGAAACTCCAAAGGTTCCAGACATCTTCACTTTATTTTTATATATTTTTTGCCTGTAATGCACTTTGTATTTTTTAAAAAATAATTTATTTACCTATGTATATTTTACATCATTTTTCATTTGTTTTACAATGTTTGCTTTATTTTCTCAGGTGCAGTTCCCCTAGAATTTCCATCACCAGTTCACCCATGCACCATCACCATAGTCCCTTGTGCTCTTCCTGCCCTCGTTTTGGTCCCTCTCCCTCTCTATCCCCTGCAGAATGTATCTGATTTATAGTTGCTTGTTTATTTTTGCTTTGTTTTGTTGTGTTTTTTATTATTATTTTTTTCCTTGATGCCTTATTTGGTTCCCCTTTATTCCTCCTATAAGTGAAACCATCTGATATTTTTCTTTCTCCTTAGGACTTACTTCACTGAGCATTACCTCTTCTAGCTTCATCCATGTTGCACCTTGGTTTTAACCAGACTTCTGAGCCTTAAAACTGTAAGGTAATAAAAAAATACTGTGTTATGGTAAGCCATTAAGTTTGTGGTAATTTATTTTACTTATATTTTGACACATTAATCTATTCAAATACCCTTCTAGTCACACATGGCCCAAGAACATGTAAATAATAAGTCAAATATAGTCAGATGTTAAAGACGGGTCTTCAAATATTATTGTCAATGAGGCCATGCTTGCCTATGATCTCACCAACACAGAACCACATCCACACCTCAGTGGCCACCAAGCCATCTACAGAGCGTCCTTCACTGTGACCTATTTGAAGCTACCAGTCCTAGCATAACTATTTTATTCAAGCTGTAGGGATCTCAGCAGGGGTAGGAGGAACCAGTTCAACCTAGCCCTAGTTCCAAAATGTGGCCAGTCGAGGCTCCAGTAAGTCACAGCAGTTATCAGCTTTTTTTTAAAAAAAAAAATTTATTTTTTATTTATACATACAAGCTGGGGTACAGGCCAGAGGCATGGGGCGGCGAGAGGGTTCACCAGAGACAGAGTGGGGAGCAGAACAGGCAGATCAGAAATACACTGCTGAGGGGAGCAGCGGGCAAAGCAGGAGAGGTCTGCCGCGCCCTGTGGGATTCTCCCTGGTTGGGCGTCCAACTCCCGTTGACGCTGCCGACAGCTCCACAGCGCAGCGCTTAACCACTGCGCCACCGGGGAGGCCCCTCAGCTTTGCTGCCTTCTCTGCAAGGTTACAGACAAATTGGGCCATGGTTCTAGAATGGAAAAGTCCCTGCCCTGAACAGCTGGCTGAATGTGGTGGTCATTTATTTTAGCAGCAGAAAATTAATACACCATCATCATTTAGGATGGGAACTAGGTCTACTTTCTCAGATACAGGGTCTAATCTTGGAACAACTCCTCCTATGGGGGCTACTGCTGCACCCAGAGTCTCCTTCAGGTTGGGGTGAAGGCAGAGGAGCTATGCGATGCATGAGAAAAGGGTGCTAGGAGAGAATGATCTGGATCCCAAAGACAAAGACAAGAGAATCAAGTGTTTCTATTGTGGAGAACACTGAAGAGACCCGGCCCAAGCACGGACATCTCCGTGTGCTCGGCCTAGGGACCCAGGGGACCAGCGTTGCGCTGTGAGCCAGCACACCTGGGTCAGGAGAGGGCGGGAGTTCAAGGTAAAGAGCCCGTGTGGGAACACCCAACTTCCCTGGGACATTCAGGTGGCACCTGTTGCCAAAGACTGAATTAGGAATGAGGGTGGAATGTGGAGGTTATTGTCAGCCGGCCCCTAGCCCCGCCTGCTTCTGCTGTCCCCCACCCCACTAGCAGGATAAAGGGCCAGCTTGGCGGAGGGAGATGCCGGAGCTGAGCAAGATGCAGGGCCGCATGGGGAGGAGCTGGGCTCCTCTGGGTGTGCTCCTGCTCTGTCTCCATCTCCCAGGTATGGAGGCTGCGCTGGCCCTTGCGCAGGTGGGGGTGGGAGGGGGGGGGGCTTTGGGGAATTAAGGGAAGATTAAAGGCAGGAGGGTGCATGCTTGGGTAGCTGGGAGAAGTGAGAGCAGGTGTAGGGGGAGGAAGGGACTTGAAGCGACAGAGTGGAGTCCGTCAGGGAGCTGGGGAAGGGAGGGCGCCGGGACCAAACATTCTGTTCTTTGGCTGCCTCCTTTCCCCTTTCCTCAGGCCTCTCTGCCCGGAGCATTGGTGCAGCGGAAGAGAAAGCGCCCCAAGACGTAGGGAACAATTTGCTTCTGCCTGGACAACCTTCCTCAACTGGCCCCTCCAACGCCGAACATTCTCAGTCCAACCCAGAGCCGGGACCTAATGATTTAAGGAGCGCTGCTCTGAATCCCAATGCCTCTCCATCAGATGGCTCCCAACCTGTAGAGGATTCTGAGGTTCAGAGTTGGCCCCAATATGGGGGGCAGCCCTCTGTGGATTACTGGGCCTCTGAGGATCCTTGGCAGATGACGGCCGTGGCCGATGGGGACTACGTGGGGGAAACGCTGCCCCAGGATCTGTATTTCTTCTCTAACGGCGCGGACCTCGCTCCAGGCAGTGGTCCCGCACCCGCAGGGTCCTCAGAACATGTCACCGGGGCCAAACCTGAGACTTCACTCTCACAGAAGGACCCTGAATCTAAACAGCCACCCCTTTCTAATACAGGGGCCCCCGAACAAACTTTTGCCCAGCGTCCCTTCTGGAATCTCATCAACAGGATTCGACAGTTCTTTCTTACTGGCCGCCCCTGTGGGCTCCTGAAACCCAGGGTGCCCTTGGGAGGGAAAGGTCCTGGAACCGGACTGGGAACAAGGCCCATGCCGCACCCTGGGGGGCTCGGGGGTATCAAAAACCCAAGTACTGGCTGGGGGAATATCAATCGGTTTCCCGGTATCAGCGGGGGAAATATTAATCGGATTCCTGGTATCGGTGGGGGGAACATGAATCCGTTTCCTGGTATCAATGGGGGCATTATTAATCGGATTCCTGGTATCGGTGGGGGGAACATGAATCCTTTCCCTGGTATCGGTGGGGGCATTATTAATCGGATTCCTGGTATCGCTGGGGGGAAT